>JAPKLW010003379.1:0-43225 GCA_026898455.1 Plectranthus barbatus
GAATTTGCTAAGTTTTATGAGTTAAAAAATGTTTTGGCATGTGAAAATGCTTCACTGAAATTGAATGTTAAAAAAATGACTGAAGAGATCGAAGGATCAAAGTCAGTAAGTGAAGACTTAGCTAAACTTAGAGAAGAGCATTTTTATGTTACTTGAATTGTTTAAATCTATATCTGAAGAATTCACATCTCATAAACTGAAAATTGCTAGTGATCAAAAACATATATGTTCACTCTACTCTAGTACTAGCAAAGTTTCAGAAGCTCTAAGTTTACAAAGACATTCCTCTGATAGGTCAGGATTAAGATTTACAAAGAATAATTTGAGCAATCAGACTTCTACTTCCGAAACTGGGAATGTCTCGAATCATCACTTTAAGAAGAATTTCAGTTTAGAAGTCAAGCTGTTAGGTAAAGGAGTAGTCAGTATGGACAAGAACTCCTCTGAGGCTAATCAGGATAGAAGGGGACAGTCAGTTTCAAAACTGACCTTGATGCCCAAGTTTAGAAACAATTTTACTTACAAGTCGAACAAACTTGAGATGGAACCTAGAATGCCTAGAAAGTGGGATTATCTGAATGTTCATAATGCTAGGAAACCCACTTCAACAACCAAAACTGGACTTTATACAATGTCAGTTTCATTTTCAGACTCTAGGAATCCGAGATTCTCAACTGATGAGAACATAACTTATCCTTATAGAAAGAACATCTATACGAGGTCTTAGTCCAACCTACACTCTAACTTTATGAATAGAGAGACTACACACTCGGACCAAGTTTTTGAGAAGACAACCAGAACTCAATTTCAAGGAAGTCAGTTCCTAGATACTCAGTTTTAAGAAACACTGTTTCAGGTTAGGTTTCATACACTCACCTTTTCTCACCTAACATCTATAGCAGTAGCCTAAATCATTTGAAAAGGAAGATAAAGGTAGAGGACTTTACAACACCTAGGTATAAGGTGAAGCAAGTATGGATTCCTAAAGATTGGATCCATAACACAAACCCTGCAGGACGCGCCAAAACACGGGTACCTTTAGTCTAACCTGATATGTTATGCAGGTATAAAGTCAATCTAAAACGAAGAAAAGAGCATGGATCTTGGACAGTGGATGTTCAGCTCACATGACCGGTGATAGCAATCTTTTCTGAAAATTGAGAATGACTAGAGGACCACTTGTCAGTTTTGGAGAAGATTCAAAAAGAAGAGTAATCGACAAAGGATGCTTGAAGAGCAATAGAATTATCATCAATGATGTATCCTTAGTCACCAACCTCAACTACAATCTGCTGAGTGTGAGTCAGCTTATCTAGTCTGGATATGATGTGACTTTTGCCGAAGGAGAATGGTGGATAATTGACAAAGACTCCAAAGAGATTGTGCTGAAAGGTGTAAAGAAAGGAAGTCTCTATTATGTGGATTGGGAGAGCGGCCAGAAGGAAGTCTCTATTATGTGGATTGGGAGAGCGGAAAGCCAGACACATGCCTTGTCGCAACGAGCTCATCCCAATAAGGAGTCAACTGGCTATGGCATAAGAGGTTCAGCTCCCTGAATTTCCAATCTATCAGACATCTTGCTAAACACAAACTTGTGGAAGGCCTACCACAAGTCAGTTTCAAGAAAGAAGATGGTGTCTGCAGAGCATGCAAGATGAGTAAGCAAACCAAAGCATCATTGAAGAATCAAACCATCACAGCTAGCACAGATAGGATCCTTGAACTTCTTCATATGGATCTATTTGGATAGGGGTGTGCATAATCGACCGGGAACCGAAAAAACCGACCGAACCGGTCAATGTCGGGAGGATCGGGGGCGGTGCGCAACCGATTGGTGGTCGGTTTTGGCAAGCAAAACCCGCCTGATTTTGGTTTGGCGGTCGGTTTGGGTATTTCGAACCGCCAAAACCGACCGACCGACCGAACATTATATTATAATAAATATATATATATATATATTATTTATAATAAATATTAATATATTATAATTTTATACATACAAATTACAATAATCTAAATCTTATTCCAATTTCCAAAATTCCTAATTCCTATTTCCAAATTTCTAAACCTAAAATCACTTATGTAACCCTCGCCTCTCGCTCGCTCATCTCCCTCTCGACTCTCCCTTTCGGTCCGCCCGCACCCGCTCGGCGCTCACTCTCAGTCAGACGTATGAGTTTGGGTTGATAAAAAGCAGGATGCCTTTTTTTCTGAAAAATTGTGTTGTACACATGATGTTCAAAACAGGATTGAGGATGCCAAATTTATTTTTTGAAATTTCGGATGGAAAATAACCGACCGAAACCGACTGGCAAAATCGGTTCGGTGAGTGGTTCGGCCGCCAGATGCTTCGGTCGGTTATTCGATCGGTTTGCTTAACGAGGTCGGTTTTTTCAGTTCATAGATTGGGAGGTCGGTTTTGCCCCCGAACCGCCCGTTTGCACACCCCTATATTTGGACCAGCCAAGCCACCTACCATTGGCGGAAAAAGGTTCACTCTAGTTGTAGTAGATGACTACTCCAGATACACTTGGGTAAGGCTAGTGACAAGAAAGGATGAAGTGAAGATTCAACTTCCAGAACTCATCGTTCAAGTGCAAAACAACAAAGGGGTCACTGTCAAAAGAATCCGATCTGATAACGGAACTAAGTTTTGCATTGGTCCACTAATGGATTTCTATGCTGATGCTGGCATTGCTCATGAGAAGTCAGCTCCAAGGATACCTCAACAAAATTGCCTTGCTGAACGACGGAACAGGACACTCAAGGAGGCAGTCAGGACAATGGTCGCCGAAGCTGACTTGAAAAAAGGTTACTGGGGAGAGGCCTTGATGAGGGCATGCTATACTAAAAACAGAAGCGCCATCAACAATCGCCATCACAAAACCCCATACGAAGTCTTCAATGGTCGTAACCGTTCTATAGCTCATCTCTGTGCTTTTAGTTCACCATGTTACATCCATAAACTCGACCGTTGCTTTGAGTAAAAGGGTTTGATTTATAAACTTAAATATCTAGACACGATAAAATAACTTTGAATGATCAATTATAAACTACCTGAAATTCTAAAGATTAATGCAAATAACTAAATAAAATACCAATCGACCAATTTAAGATTACCAAATAGAGAAGCAGTCGAGGAACTTAGGATGAATTGAGTGGATTAGGAATACGTTTGGAATTGTCAACACTACGAACCAATTCCCAATATGTAATTTGGATTAATTCCTCTAATATAGTTATTACCCTTTGTTCCAGTGCAACAACAGTAGATTAATCTCAATCTCAACCTAAGTCTAGGTTTATTGACTTCAATTAACTCCCAATAGCTCAATAATTAAAGACCTAGATCTCGAATCACCTATCCTCTAAGTGAAACGACACCCAATTATCATTGCAATCCCCTCTAATTAACAAAACCTATTAATCTAGTTCATTGAGGCATAATTTCCAAAACATGGTGATCAAACATGCAAGGAACATAAATTCAAAACCACAATAATAATCAACCATGGAAATTCAATTAATCAAATCCAAACAATATTCAAAATCGTCCCCATTCACATCCTAATCCTCAACAATGAGTTTAGCTACTCACGAACATAATGAAAAACATCAATATCTCAAAAAGAAACATAGAGGAAACAAAGAACAAGAAATCTTAGGCTTTGGGGATGAATCTTCAATTCGAGCTTCGATTCCCTCCTTTAATCCTTGATTCCTAGCCCTTGAACTCGAGTTTTTCGCTCCTCCTTCGTGCCTTTTTCTCTCTAGGGTAAAATAATGTTGAACCCTTATTTTTTTTTCTCCCTCTGCCTTTTACAGCTGAAAAATTTGCAGTCTCAATGATTCCGTCCCAAGCGGGACCTCCTTCGAAAACCTTCCTCCCGAGCGGAATAAAAATTGAGTTGTTACCAAAAATCCTGTCTGGTCCCGAGCGAGACAGAAGGTTCTCGAGTGGGACATGTGTCCTGAAAGGGACAGGCTTGTCCCGAACCGGACAAGCTTCAAATTCTCCAAATCACGCCAAATTTCTGAGTTGTGTGTGAACGGATGCCTCCCGAGCGGAACAGATGCGTCCCGAGTGGGTTGTCAGTCCCAAACGGGACAGGTCTGTCCCGAGTGGGATAGGTCTGCTCCTTAGCCAAATTTTGCTAAAAAACTCGAATTTCTTGCTCGATTCATGCCCTGCACACTCAAACACCTCTCGAACACCGAGTGAAGGTAAAATCAATCCAAAGAAAAGGTATGTGTATGATTTCTGCACCTCATTCACATCAAATCATGCAATTAAACACTCTAAAAATATCGCAAATTACACACATATCACAAAGTCAAAACTGAATACTTTCAGTCCCTAGGCTAATGAAGGAGTGTTCCTTGGATATGGACATCCTTCATACAAGGGATACAAAGTACTCAACAAGACAACCAGACTTATGGAAGTAACATGCTCAGTTGTTTTCTTATGAGTCTATTTTAGTGCACAGAACCTTGAAATTATTGGAACTTGGTGATCATGTTGTCAACGATGGCAATGAGAAACTGTGTACTGATAAAGAAGATCAAAGCCAAGTTTCTCAAACCAGATCTGTAAATGATCACACAAGTGTTCCAGATGATGAGATCAGTCCATCAATTCTTCTTGCAAAAACCATTGGCTCATTGACGATGCTCCCATGCATCAATTAAGGGGGAACTTCAGAAGATCAATACAGAGCTCAGTTTGAGGGTCCAACTGGAACATAGACGCTAACTCAAACTGACCTTACTGAAGAAGAAAATGCTCACTCTGAAGCTGCCCAACCTTGTACAACCAACAAAAATCAAGGAATCCAAGATAGGGGAGTCATCACTGGAGAAGGAAACTCCAATCAAACTGACTTGTTTGGAGTTCCAGTATCGGGAGCAGACGGTACTGAGTACCATGAAGATTTCATCCAAACCATTGAAGTTACCCAGCTCCAAAAGCCAAAATGGTTAAGAAACCATCCTAAAAAATTTGTGCTCAACAGTGTTGCCAATTTAGTTTGCATGCGATAAGGAAGTGCGTTACTGACTTGTTTCTTATCTTACGAGTCAGAGCCGATGAAAATTGGAGATGCTCTAAAGTCAACTGACTGGATCAATGCAATGCAAGAAGAGCTTGCTTTCAAAGAGAAAATGAGGACTTGAACTTAGTAGACCGACCTACTCATCAGTCAGTTATCGGCACAAAATGGGTCTTCAAGAATAAGAGAGACGAAACTGGGAACATTGTAAGGAATAAAGCGAGACTAGTAGCAAAAGTATATGCACAATGTGAAGGAATTGATTTTGATGAAACTTTTGCTCCAGTGGCCAGACTTGAAGCAATCCGCTTATTCCTTGCTTATGTGGGGTACAAAAACTTCACAGTTTTCCAGATAGATGTGAAGAGTCTCTTTCTGAATGGGGAGCTGAAAGAAGAGGTTTATGTGGAGCAGCCCCCTAGCTTTGAAGAAGGAAACCAATTCTACAAACTGAGGAAGGCTCTTTATGGGTTAAAGCAAGCACCCAAAGCTTTGTATGAGACATTATCTCAGTTTCTCCTCAAAAATGGTTTATGGAATGGCAAAATCGACACAACACTGTACAAAATCACCGATTGAGCAAACATCCTTCTGGTACAGATATATGTCGACGACATTATATCGGATGTAGATACTTGGATATGTGCGAAAAGTTTGCCAAACTGATGCAAAGCAACTTACAGATGAGCATGATGGGCAAACTGACCTACTTCTTGGGTCTCCAAGTTATTCAGTCCGAAGGAAGAATCTTAATCAATCAGAAGAAATATACCAAGGACTTGATCTGCATGTTTTGTCCTGAAAAGACCAAGCCCTTGAGGATTCCGATGAGCCCAACTGCTCAGATCAATTTATATGAAGAAGGTGAGGAAGTTAATCCAACAACATACTGAGGGATTATTGGGTCACTTCTGTACCAAACTACCAGTAGACCAGATATCTCCAACTCAATTGGGGTCTGTGCGAGGTTTCAACCAAATTCGAAGAAGTCGTACATGAGGCCACCATAAGAATAGTCAAATACCTAAAAGGAACTTAGTCTTTAGGTATTTGGTACCCAAAATCTGACGAACTGACTCTCAATGATTATTCAGATTCAGATTTTGGAGGATGCAGAATGGTCAGGAAGAGCACAAGTGGAACATGTCATTTCCTAGGTCATAAGCTTGTAAGTTGTTATAACAAGAAACAACACTCAGTTGCCACGTCTATAATTGAAGCGAGTATGTTGTTGTTACAAGCTGTTGTGCTCAAGTGCTTTGGATCAAGCAACAATTGCTTGACTATGATATAGAGATTGGGTGTGCGCCAATATATTTTGATAACAGCTGTGCAGTGTGCATCACGAAGAACCCAATTCATCACTCCCGAACAAAGCACATTAACATGAGTCATCACTTCATCTGAGACCATGTCAAAAAGAAAGATGTTTCAGTAGAGTATATCCGAACTGAAGATCTACTAGCTGATATCTTCACCAAACCCCTCCACGAGACTAGATTTTAGTAGCTCTGCATAAAACTGGGTCTAGTGGAAGTTGATGAAGTCTTTATTGGAGAAAAGTAAAGGCAAATGAAACTGATTCCAAGCTCTTAACTTTCAAAACTTGGTGCTCCTCTCAGTTTAAACACGAGACTCATCAGCGCATCCGGAGAACAAAAACTAACCTTCATTCAAGCTGATTGATGAAGAGACAATCGATTTTGAGCTCATACTTAGAAGATCTCAAATGACGAATGCAGAATTAAATTGAGTTCCAACTCTCAGTTTAGAAATTGACTCTCAATCAGTTCTTGAAATATCGAAAGGCAGGATTTCGAATTCCAAAGGTGATTGTTGTGGTTACATTGTAATTAATCCATATCTTGCATCGATGAATTAGATTTTGACACATGGATAACGCTCCATACTATGACGCTCTAGTCAAATCTGAAATGCGAGGTAACGAATCACAATCGTCACTGAATATCTAGAAACCGAAAGGTCACAAGGTACACCTACCTCATTTAAAATTACCTTTCTCTCTGCTATATATAGGGTTAATCCTTTTTGTTTTCCTTGTGTGTGAAAAACCTTCTGAAAAATAACTCACAACAAACAAAAACTTGTCTCCAAAATCTCCATTGTCGAACCCTTCCTTCCAAGTTTCACTTTGTCTTCACCAACAATTTCCCTCAGATCCAGGAAAATGGTGTTAGAAACCAAACCTCGATACATAAACTCACCACTCTTTTTTGTTGCGACAAAGAGGGGGGAAAAGAAGTATGGACAGTGCAGAAGACATCAAAAAATTTAGCGTGAGCTGGTCAAATAGATTGTAGAAGGAGCAAAAGATATTAGAATATATCTTCTTCCGTTGTAGTCTTAATCTACAAATCAACAAAGCTCACAGCTCAGAAGTGATATGCTAGCAATGGGGCATGATCACTTGGAGAATTTCTTCGCCTCGTCTCTTTGCCATTAAAGGCAAATCTCATAAAGGAGAACCTGGCAAAAGAAGAAGAAGCAAGGAGGTGGGAAGAGAAGAAAAAGAAAGACATTTCATCTTTCCCTCCCATACAGTGCAAAGCCACCAGCACTACCTCCCAGACTGAATACTGCTGGAAGACCAAAATCGATGAACGGGTCTATCTGTATTCCTTGGACGAGGTGTTCAAGAAAAATCTAGCAGCAGTCAATTGGAAGATAATCTTGAAGACCGGAAGCAGTCTAGTATAGACTTGAAAAATAGTTATGTAATAGGTTTCTTTCTGTTAGTTTATCCCTATAGTTGTAAAGAAAATTATTAAAGGATAAACTGACTTGTTGATGAAAATCTCTTTTTGTCCAACAAAGGAATTTGTTCTTCAAACGTTGAACTTACACAATCCAATGTAATCAGCAGGCTTCTATATCTCCCCTTCTTAAGATTAAATTGCTCTAAACTGACAAAGAAAATGAATCGAACAATATCTCTCCAAATTTATAAGCAGAAGATCTTAAGTAAAAATCCCAAATTGAGGGGGAATTTTTCTGAGTTTATGTGACACATTGTCAAAACTGTAAAAACTCTAAACTTATCCTCACCTCATAGACTTAGGTTCCAGATGGCTTTGACCACACCAAGAAGGGGGAAATTGTTTGGATTTTTGTTAGTGAAATCCTTCCTTACTTTCGATGTTTTGGTGGGTCAAAGAATGTAAGCCATCTTTGTCAGTTTTTCCTGTTCTAGAGTTCTAAACTTTAATACTTGTATAAGATCGATCGGGTTGTAATAGAACATAGGCTGAAGATCGAGCAATGGGGAATGCTCGAGAATTGACTATCAAAAGGCCTAGCCTTAACCGAAAACTGAGTTGGAGCACTCAGTTTTAGGTCTATCCATACTGACAAGGAGAAGTTAGTATGAACTGACTAAGGAGAAGTCACTTTAAGGGATTTCCATACTAATCAGTATGAGGGCATTTCCCATACTGACTATTCAGTATGAAGATTTACCATTCTGACCGCGGGAAGTAAGTATGAGGGCTAAGTTGTACTGACTCTCAGAAGTCAGTATAAGAAGCCTTAGTTAGACTCAGACATTCGTAAATGCCTAAGTCAGTATGCAGTTATCCAAACTGGGTTCCTCGGGCTACAAAGGAGTCTAACAAAAAGTTAGGGTATACTACACTGACAAATAGGCAGAACAGAAAGGAGACCTAAGCCATCGGCTACGATTGGATAATATAATCCATGAGTCTAACGTCTGGATTTATGTGTGTGATGGATAGAAATTCAAATTACCATATGTTGTCCTCTCTATATAAAGACCTGCCCTCTTAACCTTTAACGGTTACCTGAACAAAATTTAAAATCTACTAGGCATTTTCAGGTCATCTCTCCCACTAAAACTCTATTAGAGTTTTCCGTGTTCTAAACACGATACTTTAGTCTCCGACTCAAGTTACCACCGTGCTATCTTCTCCTAGCACGACGCTGAAGCTTTAAGCTGAAGCTCTATTTGGTGAATATATCTTTCTGAGATATATTCATAGCAGTCAATTTCTTAGTCTGGGGCTCTGTTTTCACGGGCGTATGCCAGCCACCTGTGTTTTGGGAAGAACCTTTACACATCCAACCATTTTGGGAAGAATTAGTAAACGTCCACCCACCAGGAAGGAGGCTGCAGGGTGCGTCCCCACTTCAACCGGAAGACTGAGTTTACAAGTGAAGGGATTCGTGAACTGAATCACGAAGTCCGTTTGCCAAGGATCGTTAATTGAAATATCAAAAATAAATTGTTATGCCTATGATTAATCCTAGCAAGCTCCTATTGAATATGCATAAGGGGGTTTATGCGGAATACCTGGATTGCGAAACCTTGAAGAACGAGTGCGCGAAGATTCCTTTTTATCTTTCCCACGCACAAAGATTTAATTCCTAACAGATTAAGGAAATAAATCTTATGAAAATAAGTTAATCATTTTCGAAAAAACAATGAGAGATAGAAGAGAGAAAATCCTCCTGATCTGATCTTCTGATCTGTATCCCAACTCAATCTGAATATCTGGTGAAGATTCCCTTCAGATTCCTTGCTCTGTTGAGAAGCAGAATTTCCACCTCGTTTCTCAGATCTAGTCGATCACCACAGCTCCCAAAACCTGGTTTGTTGTGTGCAACTTATGATCTTGTGGTGTGTTAAGATCTGAGTAACTGAGGCCTATTTATAGGAAAATACTGGACTTCTATTGGGCTTGAGTTTGATGGGCCAGATCGGGGACCAGAATGCAAATAGCAAATAAGGCTTATCAATTAATTCATTCCCATATTCAACCCAGAATATAATTAATTAATTAATATTTATTCATTCCACCAGAGAATCAATATTGTCCTACCTATTTGCTACCACGTTCTGAGGTACGGGTTGCATGGGCTCGGTATATCCCCACATTTAAGGTTACAGACATTCGTTAATTAATTTAAGCTCTGACAAGCTATTTAATTAATTAACATCTTATATTCCTGAATCAATCCACTCAATCCTTTTCACTTATGCTTGAACTTAATCAGCCTGCAGGACTTTAGCATAACGAACCTTTTGAGCTGTTAAGGAAATGTCACCATCATATACTGGATGTGGTTACCTAGTTCCAGTACCAGAAAGTCATACACAAACTGCTATTACCCAAGATACAGATATACAAGCTCAACTAGAGCCTTTCACTGCAACTCAAAGTAATACACAATCTTCATATACTTCTGTTCCTTCATATAGGCTTAAGATCTCATCAAGCCATAGAGATCTAGATTCTTTTAATGTCAAATAAAAGAATCAATCTTAACTTAGGTCCTTATCAATGTGTGCCCCACACCAGCATACCAAGCCATCCAAGACAAGATGCTTATTACTGCGTATGCTGCGGTCTACACCGACAGTTTATCCTGGAATTGTCTCAGCTATGATAACTATTTATATCTCTCTTGGTCAAACGATCCATACGATCTTCCGTGATATTCTACACACCGTATGATCTCCCTATCGACGAGATAAGAGGATAACTGCGTTTACGACACATGTTTGTTAATTCAGACAGGAGATGAACATACAACATTTATGATTCCCAATATATTAATCAATCGACCTTGTACATAATATACAAATCATAATGCTTTTAGTATATAAATCCATCAACAAGGAGTTCCTAGGCGAGTGCCATAGTTGACCGGAGGACGGAGGTCCCACGGACTGTGTATAGATCATTAGGAGGCTTGTATTTACTTTTTGAATTATCCAGACCTTGCGTCTGAGGAGTGGATGTAGGATATTGAAATCCGAACCACTATAAATCTCTGTGTACTACTTTACTGCTTTCCTTATACTCGCTTTGTTTTTTCTGTTCCACAAACTGACTATTGAAACCTTCAATACTTGACCAAGCATTGAAGAGTATAAGGTGTGAAACTGACTTAAGACAAAACAGAGACTTAAGCTTAAACTGACTTTACTCTGTTTGACCGAACCAGTGCATGTGCTTACATTTACTTCCGCTGCTTACACAAAACCTTTCACTGCAAAAAATTGCACTCGGATTTCGGGACCAACATATAGGTTGATCAAATAAATAACCCGATAGTCTGAAGCATTGACGAATTTTTGTAGCACCTCGTTGAGACTCTCCTTCTTCTTCTCCACGATTTAACCATTCTAGACATCAAAGTCTGGTGGAGGGTGTTCGGCACCTTCTAGCTGAGCATAGGAAAATCTGGAATGAGCTCTCGGGTGGTAATGCTAATATCCCCCTCGGCGGTATTGGTTTTAATAACCGCCTTGGTTCATATAGTTCACATCGGCTACGGGATCAACCTGTACAATAGAAACACAAACAACATTAGATGTAAGTTTCTCCATCTCCCCCTTGAGCTTCTCGATTTCCTTCTTGAGGGTCTCATCTTCCTTCTTTTCCACAGCTCTGACTTGCGGTCTCCTTGGATTGGCCAAGTGTTGAGTATGCAAGGCCATCTTCTTGAACAACTTGATGGTTTTTCTGCTGACTTTCTCATCAAAATTTCTCCAGCTACATTGTCAACAGACTCTTGATTCTTTTCATTAACCCCCCTGCAGAAGATGTGGGCTTGCTCCTCTGTGTCAACTCATTAAAACCTGCTCCATGCCTCATACAAAGATTCGTCCATCTTCTGATGGAACTGTAGGATATCCATCTTCTTCTAAATGATCACATAAGGTGGAAAGAAGGCTACGAGGAACTCTGCTTGGAGATCAGCCCAAGTACGGATGTTGTTGTAATCCAGAGCTGTAAACCACGTTCGAGTCTGATCCCCAAGTGAGAATGAAAACCAGCATTGATGGATCACATCCTGGCTAAATCCATTCTGATTGATGGTATCACACACCTCTACAAACATTCTAAGGTGGGTGCACGGATCTTCCACTGCTCGGCCACCATATTAGTTCTGTTGAACCATCTAAATTAAGCAAACTTTGAGTTCAAAGTTATTGGCAGCAATACCAATAACTAATCCCTCATTACTGGGTTGTGGTCCGTACTTCCTCGCCATGGCATTTAGATCCTCATTGTTGGAGTCCTCTTGGCGGCACCTTTCTCTTTCTTGATCTCTTTCTCTCCATGCAGCCTCGAGCCTTTCTACTTCTGTTTCCGCCATGAGCTGCTTGATGATGTCCTCCATTTGGTTGACTTCTTCGACTAGAACAAGGGCATTCTTTTGAGTTATGAGCTGTGTGTCGGGATCCTCCAATGGTGGCATGGTATTGTCTTCCTCATCACTTGGGTTATTGTGTTGATCCATGTTCGTGGGTGTGCTTTGTTTTTTTTGCTTGTTCTCCTCTAGACAGTGACCTCGATTTCTGGATCGAAAACTATGAGTGGTTTGCCATGAGCCCTTGTTTTCATGCAATATGAGAAAAGCACACAGATTCAACAATTAGCCTCTAAGTCGGTCGACATTAATGTTGCAGTTGTGTCGGTCAACACGGGTTGTGTCGATCGAACAGGCGCAGAAACCCTGCAACACACACGTACACTAAATACGAAAATTAAAATAAAAATAAAAATAAAAGCTCAATCCAACAGATTTAAAAACAAACTAATATCAAGATAGAATCTAACAATCCCCGGCAATGGGGCCAATTTGACATGCTGCAAAAACAGTGGCAAATATAATTATCGTTTTCACCCTAAGGTGGTTGAACCCCTATTGTGTGATGAAACTATCTTAAGTACAAGCTATAGTTCTTAAACCATAGTTGTTTAAGTGATTTGAAAAGGGTTTTGGTTTTGAAATTTAATGATGACAATGCGCGAAATTAAAGGTTTAGAAAATAATATGTAAAGATACAGATCCTAGGGCAGATAATCTAAACATCAACATGCAAATTCATCAACTCAGCAAAGGGAAAAATTAGATGTTAATGGATTAAACTCCTTGGTCAAGCAATTAGACTCTAGATTACTAGATTGTGACTATCTCCTCTCGATCTCAAGAACACAAATTAGCCAATCCCAATAATTATCTAATTAAATCCTACAAATTAATTCTTCTTTTTGAGACAGAAAATAATTGTATTCAATTTTCTCTTCCTATTACTAATCGTCACCTCTCGGTCTTTTAATTAATAACTTTCAAATCTAGATTAATTTCATCTCTCAAACCTTCATAAATTCTTGAATTGATTTGAATAAAAACCACGAATTGAACTATGCTATAGAGTTGACTTACTTAAACATGCATCAGAAGAGATTATCACAAACCCTAGAACCTGTTAGGGTTTCTAGCCACAAAACATGACTTGAACTACAAAAACATTTTATTAAAAACACAAATTACCTTACAAGGGAAATAGGAACCTTGAAGGTCTCTAAAAAACTCCAATGCTAAATGAAAATAATGTAAAAACAGAGATATTTTTGTGCCTATTGAGTTCACTATTTATAGAGGAGTCAAAACTTCTAAAATAGGTATTTAGATCAAATAACAAAAAAAACCAAACTCGGCAGATTTTCTTTCTCGTGTTTCTGTGTCGCTCGACACACATGCAGGTCGACATGCTCCTCTTCTTCCATTTCGATCCCACCCTACTTGGCCTCCGTGTTGATCGACAAACAAACATGTGTGTCGAGCCTCCATCTTTTCCTTTCTTTCGATTAACATCTGGCCTCTGTGTCGGTCAACATGCACCATGTCGGTCGACACAGATGTCCTGCTTAGGATTTTGGCACGTGTTCCAACTCGGTCAACTTCTCATGTGTCAATTGATGCAACAACTCTTTTCTTAACTACTCTTTTCATCATTTGACCTCTTTTTAGCCTCAAATACCTGCAAAACTCACCATCGAGAGCACAACATCCTCAAAAACATACTCATGCACGGAAGTGACTAAAAACCTAATCTAAATATACTAAAACAATGGAGAAAAACATGGATAAGTGAGTACAAATATGAGCTTATCAAGTGCCCCTTGCACTCAGCCCATATATTTGAAAATGTTGTCAGGTACATGACGAGAGCCGACTGCCGTGGTGGACGTTGGTCCATCCTTATACTTTAGAGAAGTTGACTTAATCTTTCTGTTTTGCCTAGTCAACTTATGATGTATATAATTATTCTTTTGCTCCTAACGAATTGGTGTACAATATGTTATTGTATCTATGTTTCCGCTTATTAGGATTCTTGAACTCATGTCTTGAATGTTCTTTTGTAACGACCATTTGGTGCCTTTTATTCGAATTTGATTGTTGACATCAAGCAAATATGCTTCCTATGTTTATTGGTTATAAAAATATTGGTTGATTTTGACTAGTCAATGTATTGATATGTTTGTTGACGAGTAAATGTTGTACGATCCTTCGATTGAACTTTTACATGGTCGATACTTGGTTGTTGGTTGAATCACATTTGTAAATCCAAGTTCTTATTCATTCTTTAACTTGTCAAATGCATTTGTTTATTTGGCATTTTGATTGATAAACTTATCTACTTATTGTAATTCGTACAGGTGTCAATTTATTATGAAAATAGAGAAATTATTGCAGATTTCATTTCTTTTCTTTTTGTTCAGTAGCCTCCAGGTCCTACTTTTGGTTCAGGGCTTGGTATCAGAGCTAGGTTTTTTGTAGGCTTGTAAATTCTAGAATTATATGTGTTGATCGTTATATTTTCACCCCTAATTACCTATGGTTCTACATCCACGGCATGCCTCGTCATGAAAAGGTACTCAAACTCTCTACCGTCAATTATTAAATAAGCTTTTTATTTTTGAGAAATATGATTCAATATGATTTATGATAAGCTAAAGGATTCCAGTATGATACCTTTATTGACTATGATATGTATACTAATAGATAGTTAGCATTACCAGTCCCTCCTTTCTATTCGAATCTATATGGAGTAGTTGAATTTAGATGCTAGAGACCGTCGTGTGAAGTGACACACAATTCTCACGTCAAATTATCAATCCGAGATCTTTTCTATTCGCTCTAGTGGAAACTATTTACTCGTAAGAAGATGCATCAATAGCTAGGCAATACAATAGTCATTGGTTTTCTTGATCTATCTAGCTATTATTTGCAAACTAAACTACAAATTGCATAAAATCAAACATTCAACAATTTGTTAAATTCACCAATCAATTACTTCTATCAAATGCTTGGGTAGATTAGAGTAAAAAGTCCAACAATCTTAGAATGAAGTGAGTGTTTGTAAACTTCAATTGAGCAAATTAAACCGAGCTATGTTGTAAACAATTTTAATCTCTATGAGGTTGAGCAACCAACACTATCCTAGTCAATCCCCTTTGTATCGGTGAATTGTCCGTAGGTGAAATTAGAAATCTCAAACAGCTACGTTATCGATCCCTAACTCACTCCCAACCGACCGTCGATTATTGCCCTATAATTCTAGCTCCGCACATGGATTGGAACTAAAACTATATGATTATGCACTTATCACGACGTTTCCCTCCGCGTATTGGCTGTAATGGTCACATCAACTACCTATAGATTGGCTATTACCTACATCTATTAGGTATGAACAAGCTCAAGTGCAAATCAAGACTTCATAGAAAAGTAAACAAGCATAGAAGGTTCAATCCATCTTAATATCCATATTACAACACTCACTTAGGAATTTAGCTCCTCATACATTGAATTTGAAGCTATACAAGTTGAAAGCTAAGAATTGACATTACAAAGCTTCAAGGTCAAAATTGATCTTCTATGATTGTCTTCGTTGAATCCAATCCACCTAATCTCCCTCTTCAAATGTCACCAAGTTGATGGAATGATCCTTGGTTCTCCTTGATTCAAGTGGGGAAGGAGGTATAGAGATGAATCTAGATGGAGGTTATTGACGGTTATTTTTCAATTTGGCAAAAAGTTCTTCATTTAATTGATTTTCCCCATTTTATAGACGAGCAAACAGGTCCTCCGATCGCCCGAGCCATCCTGGGAACCACAGTAATCTGGGAAACACGTTCTGGCTTGGCCGAGCCAGAACCGCTCGACCGAGCCTGCTCTCTGCCAGCCAGGCTCGGACGAGCCTGCACTGCTCGGCCGAGCGAGCCCTTTGTCCGGCTCAGCTTGGCCGAGCCTGCTTCGCTCGGCCGGGCAAGTCCTCCAAGCTTCCGAAACCCTCCTTTCGTTCCGCTCGGACGAGCCTAACCTCCTCGGACTCCAAACTCGGACGATTTTCCTCCAAAACTCCACCAAATATGCCATATTATACTCAAAACACATCCTACAACATTTCAAACACGAAAACACGAAAACAAGACAAAAGAACAACGAAAGTATATGATATGAGGGTAAAATGGCCAAAAACATGCACGTGCACACATAAAAAAATAGGTCATTTTACACACATATCATAATCCCCCAAACTGGAACCTTTGATTGTCCTCAATCAAAATAAAGTAAGGCAATCAATAAACCTCGTCAAACAACCTCATAGCTCGTCATAGTCACCTTGGCATGCTCTTATCGAACGAGATTATCACCTAATTTTGTGACACGGTTAATGCTAACGACTCAAACCACTCATCAACATTGGATAAAGAAATGAAAGCACTCCCTTACGTGTTTAGGGTTTGATGGATTCACTCATTCACAAGATATCGAGCACAATTTCCATAAGCTTGAAACAATTCTCACCACTATACTACAATGAGTTGGCTCCTAAAATCAAAAAGGTCTTTGTTTTCGGTTATAACGTGGCTTACTAAAAGGTAGGTGGTTTTGGGCTAAATTGACGAACATCTCCATATCCCAAAACCCCCAAATTTATTCTCTTCACTCCACTTCTAACCTTGAGGCTTTTTAATCACAACTCTCATGTATATATTTTTTTTCTTTTCTTTCTTTTTCTCATTTTTTCTAGCACCATCATTTTATTCATTCATGATGCTTTTCTTTTTCTTTTTCTCTTTTCTCTTTTCTTTCCTTCCATTTTAAGTACCCAAATTTTTGTTGGTACCCATTTTTCTAGGATTCATATCAATCCTTCAACCAATACTTTATTGCCTCAACAATCACAACTCAAACAATTCCCAACCCAACTCTCATCTCCGTATTCACCCTCGTACACTTATTCCCCCAAAATTTGTCCTAAAAATTTCAAAAGAAATATCACCATTAAGCTCAATCACGGGAATCAAGGGTATGAAAAGCAAAATTATGATATCAACCACCTTATACTCCCGAAGTGAAAGGAAGGGCTAAGAATCGATGGCCTAAGATCATTTTTTAGTTACCATACTCATGCCCAATAGATAGAGAATATATTCAAGTTCTAGATTTTGTGCTCTCAATCTTGCCACTCACAATCGATCAAAATATGACAATATCAAAGCTCAAAAACTCTCGGCTTTTGTCAAGTCCTAGGCATTAACCTCACACAAAACTCAGTAATTCAAAAGTTCAATTTGAGCATGCCTTAACAACTAGATTATGCCCTATCATTGGTCAAAGCAAATTTAAAGCCTTACAAAGTAAGTCGTGATTCAAATCTCCAATTCTTGTTTGGGTTAATCATACACACACGACAAGCACACAACAACCAAATCATCAATCTACATGCCATGAACAATTAAATTGAAACTAAATGGTAGGAGAAACGATAGAAGGTGTTACCCATCGGTAGACATGATCAAACCGCTCTCCATTCCTTATTTGCACCTACTACACATCAATACAACACCACCAAACAATTGAGCATAATAAAACCAAATAAGCTCTCATATCCACCAATCTTTCCACAAACCAATATCTCAAGAAAAATTATAACATTTATCCACTAGCATAACCATTCATACCAAACCATTATACATATCCACACACCAAAGCCAAATAGAAAGAATTCAACTCATACAATCAAATTATCATCCACAATCCACAATCAAACAAAAGTAGATCAATATTGTTATACAAGCAAATCGAATATAGAATCATTATTCAAACAAACTAAACTAAACTAATACAAGATAAGATAGGAGAAGAGAGGAGAAGAATAAACCAAGGCACCGGCTACCGGCACATCCCCCCAAACTTAGTCAAGTGAGACTAAGTTTGCAAAAAACGGTGGACGGTGCATCGTCACTCCTCTCGATCTTGTAGTTTCTCCTAACAAACACAAAACCAACAAACTAAACATTTATTCAAAATCAAATCAACTAAAAGAAATTAAACAAAAGAAAGAAAATTGGTTGGGTTGCCTCCCAACAAGCGCTTCCATTTACGTCGGTAGCTACACGACCTTACCATGTCATCCATTGTCAAATACCTTGTGAATTTTGAGTATACCTTTCTCTACCGATCGCACATTGCTTGGATGCAACTCGTCGATTGATCCTTTTCCTAGGCTACCTCCAACCAAACTTACACTCATTATTACTCGAAATTTTCTCAACACAAGCATGCTATCTAACACACCATCTAACCATGTCTAAATCACCAATGACCTTTCAAATACACCATCGAGATTATATTTCCTCAATCCATTTCCTTTAACAACTAACTCATAAACCTCATTCACCTTCTTTCTTAGCACCACCTCCTTTCCAACATCGTCTATTAATCGAAAAGGCAAAGCAAACACCGTTTCTCCACATAATCCTCCCGTTATAAACTTCTCCTCACACTCTTCTTCCAATAGTTGTGCAAAAACTGGAATTTCTTGAATTTCCTCGGGTGAAGGTATCTTGTTATCATCTTTTTTCATACAATCCTCATGTTGCACCAACCCGTTGGTGCCCTTATCCTCCTCATATTCTTGAGGTAACTTTTCACCCTCCTTTTGTGGTTCTTCCTCTTGCACCACTTCTATCTCCTCTTCTTTGACTTCATTTCTCTTCATCTTAGTATCTTCCATTGCCTTTCCGTCTTCAACATCACTCACATTTTCCTTGGATTTCATCACAATGCTAGCACTCTTATCCCCCATGCCTTCATTAATCTCATTGCAACTCATCCTCGGAATTAGTTTTGTGTCCTTTGAAACTCTCTCTTCTTGATCCGTTTCATTCCATGGCTTTGCAACGGTTGATTCTTGTGTTGGAGTCTCTTCGAGTTTCCCCTCGTACTTCTCAAACATTCTTCCATTCACCACCTCACTATCTCTACGTGGCCTCCTCAACAAGTTTAATTGTTCTAGCATTTGATCCAATTTGCTCCTCCACATATCACTTTCTCTATACTTCTTCTCAACCTTCACCGTATTGTAATCCCTTTGCTCTTCCGGCCATTGGTAATTACATTCATACATCTTCTCATATACGCTTCGAAGGGGCTTTCGTGGTCTTTGTTTTTCCAGCATTTTTGCTTTCATCTCCTCCACTTGCCTTTGTAAATTATCCAATCTCTCATTGGCGTCTCCTATTTGATTCTCCATTTGACACCTACACAAGTCCAACCCTCTCAAAGTACCAACGAATAAATCAACTAACAACTAATCAAACAAAAGTTAGTACTCACCTACCAATTACAAGACAAACAATTCAACAAAAAAAAAAGAACAATTAACAAACAACTGTTAGTAACAATATTCACACAGGCATTTCCTCAAACACCTAGCATACCATACTTCAACTTTCAATAATTCCACAAAACCTACTAAAAGATTCCCCAGCAACGGCGCCAAAAACGTGACCGTCGTGTGAAGTGACACACAATTCTCACATCAAATTATCAATCCGAGATCTTTTCTATTCGCTCTAGTGGAAACTATTTACTCGTAAGAAGATGCATCAATAGCTAGGCAATACAATAGTCGTTGGTTTTCATGATCTATCTAGCTATTATTTGCAAACTAAACTACAAATTGCATAAAATCAAACATTCAACAATTTGCTAAATTCACCAATCAATTACTTCTATCAAATGCTTGGGTAGATTAGAGTAACAAGTCCAACAATCTTAGAATGAAGTGAGTGTTTGTAAACTTCAATTGAGCCAAATTAAACCGAGCTATGTTGTAAACAATTTTAATCTCTATGAGGTTGAGCAACCGACACTATCCTAGTCAATCCCCTTTGTACCGGTGAATTGTCCGTAGGTGAAATTAGAAATCTCAAAGAGCTACGTTATCGATCCCTAACTCACTCCCAACCGATCGTCGATTATTGCCCTATAATTCTAGCTCCGCACATGGATTGGAACTAAAACTATATGATTATGCACTTATCACGACGTTTCCATTCGTGTATTGGCTGCAAAGGTCATATCAACTACCTATAGATTGGCTATTACCTACATCTATTAGGTATGAACAAGCTCAAGTGCAAATCAAGACTTCATAGAAAAGTAAACAAGCATAGAAGGTTCAATCCATCTCAATATCCATATTACAACACTCACTTAGGAATTTAGCTCCTCATACCTTGAATTTGAAGCAATACAAGTTGAAAGATAAGAATTGACATTTCAAAGCTTCAAGGTCAAAATTGATCTTCTATGATTGTCTTCGTTGAATCCAATCCACCTAATCTCCCTCTTCAAATGTCACCAAGTTGATGGAATGATCCTTGGTTCTCCTTGATTCAAGTGGGGAAGGAGGTATAGAGATGAATCTAGATGGAGGTTATTGACGGTTATTTTTCAATTTGGCAAAAAGTTCTTCATTTAATTGATTTTCCCCCTTTTATAGACGAGCAAACAGGGCCTCAGATCGCCCGAGCCATCCTGGGAACCACAGCAATCTGGGAAACACGTTCTGGCTCGGCCGAGCCAGAACCGCTCGACCGAGCCTGCTCTCTGCCAGCCAGGCTCGGTCGAGCCTGCACTGCTCGGTCGAGCGAGCCCTCTGTCCGGCTCAGCTCGGCCGAGCCTGCTTCGCTCGGCCGGGCGGGTCCTCCAAGCTTCCGAAACCCTCCTTTCATTTTGCTCGGACGAGCCTAACCACCTCGGACTCCAAACTCGGACATTTTTCCTCCAAAACTCCACCAAATATGCCATATTATGCTCAAAACACATCCTACAATATTTCAAACACGAAAACAAGACAAAAGAACAACAAAAGTATGTGATATGTGGGTAAAATGGCCAAAAACATGCACGCGCACACATCGAAAAATAGGTCATTTCACACACATATCAGCTAGTAAGTTACACATATTTTATAGATATATGAGGACTCTTCTAGACTCATTCGATGATACTAATGATTTTGAAGTCTAACGTACAAGAATGATATTGCCAGTAAGACAAACAACGCACGAAAATGCGCGGGTGGATTTCATGAAACAAATTTTGGAGCTTTTTAGAGTTCACTAACCACAACATTCAAGGAGAACCGCTAGATGCAAAAGAGTTGCGAAACCCAGGCCGTATCTTCAAGTATATAATCTTTAGTGATGTTAAACACTTGACATGTGGTATTTATAAGTTGTCTGGAGATGTTAATCGTTGGTGGGAATCTCATACAATAATAATGATGCCAGAAGAACTTGTTGTCATTTGGGATGATTTCAAAACTATCATAAAAGACACGTTTATTCGAGAGAGCTACAGCGAACGAAAGAAGAATGATCTCACATACCTGCGACAAGAGAATCTGATAGTTGATGCGTACGATAGGAGGTTTTACCAGTTGTCTCGGTATGCTCCATATTTATTTGACACTAATGAGAAGAAAACTATTCATTTTCGTAGAGGCTTGAGGATTAAGATTGTGATTCCTATAGCAGGGCGACGAACAACTATCTGTGCCACAATTTTGAGCAGAGCCTAAGATTTAGAATCCTTGTTACAAGTAGAAGAAAGGATGAACCGTGATCCAAAATGAAAGCAAAATGGGACAACTAGAAACAGTAGAATTTTCGAAACAACGAGCAAGCTCGAATTGGACCAGCCCCAAATCCTGGTATACAAAATTCTGGAGGATAGAGGGATAAACCAACTTGTGACACTTGTGAGAACAAACATAACATAGCTTGTCTCATGCAGAAGAATGTCTACTTCTAGTAAAAACAACTAGGCTACAATATTTCAAACTATCCAAGGGGTATAATTGACCGTGGTAACAATCAAGAAATGAATCAGAGGAGCAACCAAGATAACAATCAAGGCCAGAAACCCCCAAGAAATGCTCGTGTTTTCATCATAAATCATTAGCATGCAACTCAAGAACCAGGATATTTGGTAGGAACGATTAGTGATTGAAATATTCCACTACATGCCCTCTTTGATGCTGGAGCAACACATTCCTTCATATCTATGAGAACGTGCGAGCAACTAGGACTACTAAAAGAAACAATGAGTCGTTTATTAGAAGTAAGAATACCCTCATCTGAAACCTTAGCTACTAGCTTAATGCGTTCACAGTTAGACCCGTTTATTAACAATAAACTTATGAAGTCCAATTTGTATATACAAGAAATGAGACTTCGATGTCATTTTATGAATGGACCGGCTAGAAGCTAGTCATGCAACAATCAAATGTCGTTAGAAGGAATCATGTTACAAGTACAAGATAAACAAGCATTCATCTTCAAGTTTGTGATGGTCGGTGCTCTTATACCTCTTATATCCACTTGAAGGCGAACAAGATGATAAGGCATGAGTGTTAAGCCTTTTTGGCTAGTCTAGTAGGGAATAAAGGTAATGAAGTCGACATCGATGGAGTTCCTGTTGTGAATGAGTTACCAAATGTTTTTCATGAAGTATTGTCCGATTTACCATCCGATAGACAAGTGGAGTTTGCAATCGACTTACTACCTAAAGCTAACTCAACATCTAAAGCACCTTATCGAATGGCACCCGAGGAGCTTCAGGAACAGAAAGTACAACTCTAAGAGCTACTAGAAAAAGGATTCATAAGGCCTGGACTTCTATAGTGGGGAGCACCAGTCTAGTTCGTGAGGAAGAAAGATGGATCATTATGCATGTGCATCGATTACAATGAGTTACAAAAGCTCAGCGTCAAGAATAAATACCCACTATCTCGAATTGATAATCTGTTTCATCAACTAAAAGGCGTTAGAGTTTTCTCCAAAATTGATATAAGATTTGGCTATCACAAGCTGAACGTGAAGGAAGACGATATATCGAAGACAACTTTTTGAACTCCTTATAGTCATTATGAGTTTGTCGTGATGCCTTTTGGCTTAAGCAATGCATCTGTAATTTTCATGTATTTGATGAATCGAGTATTTCATTAGTATTAGGATAAATTTGTATTAGTTTTCATCGATTATGTACTTATCTACTCTATAAAAGAAGAAGAGCACAAAGACCATATGAGAATCATATTGGAGATCTTAAGGCAGAAAAAGTTGTATGTTAAGTTGAACAAATGCGAGTCTTGGTTAAATGAAGTCACTTTTGTAGGCCGTATAGTCTCTACTGAAGGTATTAAGATAGACCCGTTGGATGTGGAAGCAATGAACAATTGGAAGTTACCAACGTTAAAGAGATTTCGAGTTTTCTAGGCTTAGGCTTTATAGTCTCTACTGAAGGTATTAAGATAGACCTGTTGGATGTGGAAGCAATGAACAATTGGAAGTTACCAACGTTAAAGAGATTTCGAGTTTTCTAGGCTTAGCAGGTTACTATAGACGATTCATTGAAGGATTTTTGAAAAATTGCAAAGCCTATGACGCGATTACTACAAAAAGGAGTGAAATTCCAATGGACAAATGAATGTGAGGAGAGCTTCCAAGAACTCAAAAATAAGTTAGTCACTGCTCCGGTGTTCACCTTACTTGAAGGAACTCATGGACTTGTAATATACACAGATGCGTCGCTACAAGGCCTAGGATATGTATTGATGCAAAACAATAAAGTAATTGCTTACGCATCTCGATGATTGAAACCGCATCAGGTAAAGTACCCAACTCATGATCATGATGTAGGGTTTTCCCGTGAATCGAATCACCAAAACTAATTTGAACCGGATCGATTTATGGGTATTGTGCACAATTAAAAAAACGATAAACCCTAGCATGCTCCTTTGAATTTAATAATCAGATTTGTGGATTGAGGGATTACCATAATTCCGTCGAGTCTGATCCGATCTTTTGCGTTTGAATTTCCAACTTTAATTCAACCATGCAATTCGATTTTATCTGCGGAAACAGAAATTAGAACTCTAATTTCTAGATAAATTCGAAAATAAAGAAAGAAAAGAAATAGAATTCTGTTCTCCAGATTAGGTCTTCAGATCTGTATCCCAATGCTGTTCAGATCTACAACTGGCGAGGACTCCGTAGATCTGTGGTTGGAGCAGGACCAGAATCAAAATTCTCCTCCTCTACTTGAAAACGGAGCCCACTATCTCTCTCTCTAGGTTTAGGGTTTTTCAACTGTGTTCCAACTTATGAGAGAGAACTGTTTATTTATAGACCTAGGGTTGTAAACCCTAATGGGCTCCTGGGCTCAATTCAGCATATTTATTTGGGTCAGACCTTGGACCTAATGCAAATAATAAAGTGGCCCTATAAATTAATTAATTCCAATGTCCACAACCCATGACACAATTAATTAATTATTATTAATTCTTTTTCACCACATAATTAATACTGACCTACCCCTTTATTACTATGTTATGAGAACGGGCTGCATTAATAGAGAATCACCATATTTAAGGTTACCGGGCATCCATTAATTAATTGGAGCCTCTGACAAGCTCTAACTACAATTAATTAATATCTTATTATTCCTGAGTTGTACCACTCAATCCTTATCACTCGTGCCTGAACTTAATCAGTCTGTAGGACTTTGGCACGATGAATGTCATTGAGCTCCTCAGGGAATGTCCCCATCCTATTACTCGGATATGGTTACCTAAACCTAGTCTCAGGCGGTACTACACGAACTGCTGTTACCCAAGATGCGGATATACGAGCACGTTACATAGGCTCTCCACCATAGCAAGTCAAAGCAACAGTCAACCCGTGCAAATCCCTGAACCTTCAACGAGATCTTGTATTCACTGATGTCAGACAGACGAATACATCTCACTGCGGTCCATCAATACGCCACCTCTGCGTACCAGCACGTCAAGTAACCAAGACAGATTACTTATTCCGACAATGCCGCAGCCATCCAGACAGACGTATCCTCATACGTTGTCTCGGCTGTGATCAGGTTTATGTCTCACTAGGTCAAGTGATCATACTGTCTTCTGCGATCTACAACATGCTGTATGATCGTCCATATCGGTGAGACTAGAGGATACCATTGTTCATACATGTAAGATTGTTAACAGATAGGAGAAATAAATTGTCGTATACTCATTATAATAAATGCTTTCAGTATACAAAACCCATCAATCTCCCACTTATACTAAAAGTATAACTAAGCTATTACAGAGTATACAGTCCGTCTATCTAGTCTGTAGTCTCTTTAACCACTGTCAGTGGTCGGCATCCACCTCAGACCCAACTCACAAATATGTTTTTCGTAAACTTTCTACGGCAAACTCTTTGTAAATGGATCGGAAAGATTGTCAGCAGTGTCAATCTTCTTAATTTTTCACATCGCCCCTCGTTACGATTTCTCGTATGATATGGTACTTTCTCTCTATGTGTTTGCTTGCCCTGTGAGACCGCGGTTCCTTTGAGTTTGCCACTGCATCAGAGTTATAACAATAAATTGTGATGCTCCTTGGCAAACTCGGGATCACGCCCAACTCTAAAAGGTAGTTCTTGAGCCATATCCCCTCTTTCGAGGCGTTGGAGGCGGCGACATATTCCGCCTCCATGGTGGAGTCAGCAATGCATTTCTTCTTTCTCTCCTCCTCCAACATTCACCTCCACCTTCCCCTTCTAAACACATATCCTGAGGTCGATTTCTTCTCATCCTGGTCCCCTTGGAAATCCGAGTCTGTATAACCCACAGGGCACAAATACTCACTTCAATAAACTAGGCAGTAATTCCTAGTTCTTTTCAAGTATTTGAGGATGTGCTTTACAGCAGTCCAGTGCGCCTGTCTAGGGTTAGACCGATATCTTGACACCATGCCAACGGCATAACAGATATCTGGCCTGGTACACAGCATCGCACACATGAGGCTACCCACCGCCGAAGCGTACGGTACAAGACTCATCTCATTTTCCTCCTGCTGTGTCTGAGGACACTACCCACTAGAAAGATGAACGCCATTTCTGAAAGGTAACAAGCCTTTCTTGGCTAGTTGCATGCTGAACCGGGCTATCACAGTATCCACATAGGATGCCTGAGATAAGCTCAACATTCTTCTCTTACAATCTCGTAAGACCTTAATCCCAAGAATGTAGCCAGCTTCTCCCAGATCCTTCATTCGGAAATGTTCGGATAACCAAGCCTTGATTTCCGACATCACTCCCTCGTGGTTTCCAAATAGGAGTATGTCATCAACGTAAAGTGCAAGGAAGACCACGCTCCCACTGACACAAAGTCGGTAAACACAACTTTTGTTTTCCAACTGTGCAAATCCATAGGATTTAATCACATCGTTGAAACGTAAGTTCCACGACCTTGAAGCTTGCCTAAGTCGATACAAGGACTTTCTAAGCTTCCAGACAAGATGTTCTTCGCCCTTGCTTATGTAACCCTCGGGTTGCTGCATATAAATGTCCCTACCTTCTACAAGGTAATCGTTTAGAAAAGCGGTTTTGACATCCATCTGCCAGATCTCGAGGTCCATATGTGATAAGCTCATTATTTTACTCGCTTATCTATATTATTTTCTACTATTTTATGTAGTTTTATTGAGTTTATATATATATTCTATGCATGAGTCTATATTAGGTGGTATTATGCGCATCTTGGTGTTTTTGCAGGTTTTAGACCTAAATTCACTTGAAAACCGTTCCGAAAGCAGTGACGTGTAAGAGTAGCAGTGAAACGTTCTTCCATAAGGAGAATTCGGGCTATTGGCACATGGCAATGGATGAAGCTTTGAGTTAGCTCTCCAACACAACTGGAATCGGGTCAATCGGAGTTCGGGAGAGGAAGTTATGGCAAAAACCGTTAGACTGCGCAGAAGGGGCGAGAGACCATGTCGATCAACGCCAATCAGCATCGATCGACGCTGAAGAGATGGCCATGTCGATCGATGCCAATCAGCCATGATCGACGCGAGCGAGTCTGCTGGAGCGGAAATCTGATGAAAATCGGATTTATTCATATCTTTAGCCCTATATTTGATAGGATACACATCCACCCCTTTAAATACCTTTGTAAATTCGACTTTTTGAGGCATGCAATCTTATTTTAGAGTTTTTAGAGTTTGAAGACTTGGGAAACACGAAACCCTTTATTTTTCTTGTAAGTTCTTTATGTTTATGCAATTTAATATGTTTTCTTTTGGATTTCTATCTACGATGAGTGGCTAGAAACCCTAGCGGGTTCTAAGGGTTGATATTATTATGGATGCATGTTAGGATTAATTAATTAGGATCATGATTCCTGTGTTTATTTCATAATTCTAGATTAATTCAAGGACCGAGAGGTGACGATTAATTTAGATGTCTAGCTAATGATAGAAGGACCGAGAGGTGAATATTAATAGCGGGAATAGGAATGCATGATCTACACTATCCAAACAGATGTACTAGACTGTAGGAATAGAACTGATTTGCTTATCAGATTGACTAATTTGGTGTACTTTGAGACCGAGCGGAGATAGTCACTAATTAGTAATCTAGGTTATATTTGCCAAACAAGGAAATATAGCATTGTTGCAGTATTCCACCTGTTAAATTAATTGGTTCCTACATGTTATCCATAATAAGATTTCTTCCCTAGAATTTGTGTTCTTTAAAATTTGCTTTCAAATCATCTTTAATTTTCCGTATTGTCATCTTTATTTTCTAAGTCAAAACCCTGATTTTGAATTCACTCAAACAATGAATCTTAGGATCATAATTAGTACATAGGATAATTTCCCCACACAATTCCCCTGGATCGATAACTTTAGGGTTTACAAATTTATTTACCGCTGTTATTATAATTAATTTGTTAGAAATAACAGTGATCAAATTGGCGTCGTTGCCGAAGAATTGTTAGATTTTATCTTGTTACTAGTTCGTTCTAGGATTTGCTGGATTGAGTTTTACTTTCTGTACGTGTGCGTGTGTGAGTTCTCGTTTCTGCATTCCACGTCGATTGACACCCCTTAGCGTCGATCGACGTCGATCATTTTATTGAGTCGATCGAAGGACACCTTACGTCAATCGATGCCGACCACTTTCTTGCATCGATCGACGTGACATCCACGTCGATCGATGCTGAACTGATATTTACCCATTTTCTTTGCAGGTGCATGAACACGCGAGCCAAAGGAAAAACACTCGAGGCCTTTGTCCCTGAAAATGAAACAACCTGCAGGAAAATCAAAAGGAAAGGAAAAGAAAAACAGCGAGAGATGGCTGAGAATCCTGAAACACCTCTGCAAAACATGACTCTTGAGGAGTAGAGGCAACTTGTGAATGAAGTACAGCAGCTAAGAGCACAACTGCAAGCAGCCCAGGCTACTCAGGCGGAACAAGCTGCAAGACTGGCAGAGTTGAATGATAGGAAAGTTGTGATCCCGCAAAGGTCCATCTTGGATCGATTTCTTCCACAGCAAGCAGAGGCCGGATTCAAAGTTGGCATTGATGCCAACAACTTCGAGCTGCGCACAGGCCTTATTCAGATGGTGCAGCAAAATCAGTTTGGGGGGAGAGCTGTAGAAGATCCATATACCCACCTCAACCAATTCATCGAGGTGTGTAACACTGTGAAGCAGAATGGAGTAACCCAAGATGTGATAAGGATGAGACTGTTCTCGTTCTCACTCAGAGACGAGGCACGATCTTGGTTTGCTAGACTGGATAGGAGTCAGATCGAGACATGGGAGGAATTTCGAGCAGAGTTCTTTACCAACTACTTCCCACCGAGTCTGCTGCTGAAGAGGAAACTTGTCATTACTACTTTCAAGCAGATGTATGATGAGTCACTCTACGAGACCTGGAAGAGATACAAAGAGCTTCTACGACTCTGTCCGGGACACGGCATCGATCTGGAGATGCAAGTGTGCCATTTCTATGAGGTTTAGAATCCTCTCATGAAGGAGTTGGTTGACGCATCTGCTGGTGGTATACTGATGAAGAAGAATGGTGTTGGTCCTAGAATATCAGAGTCGTCGTGTTGATAACTTAACGCGAAATGCAGCGGAATAGTTTACAGTCTCTTGCACTTATGATTGTTAAAAGTTTCTTAGCTCAAGTGGTTACTTAGGTATAATTTCAGATATACTCTAGCAACTCTGTTGCTAGGTTTCAAAAACAATCTTGGAACAGTAAAGTAATAAAACAGTAAATGGACACAAGATTTATAGTGGTTCGATCAAATAGATCTACGTCCACTCCTTAGCCGAAACGCTAAGAATTTCACTAGAAAAGTATACAGATTACAAGGAATCGCCTTTCCAGTTAAGTAGGCAGTGATCTTTTGGCCTGGCTACTTGACAGCTATCCTCCGTTAGTCTGTACTTCTCCGGTAAGGTTTGGCTGGGGTCAAGGGCACACCTTCGAAACTCCTGCCTTGCCTGATATGGAAGAAATAGACACTTCCTGTTTTTCCTTAAGTATGGTTAGACGCCCGTTCTAGTCTTAACCTTTTCAGGTGTTCAACTGTTAGATTCTTTTCTAAAAGAAAGGAATCTCAATGATTGAAATATCCTTGAATGCAATCAAGAATATCTTCAATGGAGTGTCAGTACTTCAATGAGCGACACTTCTGGTTGTTGGGAGCTTTTAGATAGACTTTGTACAGCTCTCAACTGACTACTTTCAATGTTCACTTTTTCAAGGGAATCTCTAGCTTGAGCGTTCGTGAATGAGTAGAGTAGTTATCGAAGTTGTTCGGTTGTCTTGTGTGTGTCTTTTTTTTTATTCTTCTTCAGACTGTCTTTTATAGGTGGAGATTCAAACTTGAATCTCTTTATCCGTTAGACTCAACGGCTCCTTGATCTGAAGAGGTTGGTCTGTGGCTCTCACTTTTATTTTTGACTTGTACTTTCCTAACCACTTCGGGAAAGTCTTATCCTTTTGTGTGAGCTTTTTGTCAGAGTGGCAGTCCGGCTTCGAATATTGTTCTTGTATTGGTTTGCTGAAGTCCTTTTTGCTGCCTTTGATCCTTTGACCTCTTTTTGTTTCAGACTCTTTACTTTGATGCTGAAAGATTCGAATGCTAACGCCTTAGCATTCTGTCAGACGTGCTTTCAGCCATTTGCTAGTGATCCTTTGTTGGCTTGTCTCTCTAGCAGATTGCGAGTAGACTGTTGACATCAACTGCTTTGTGTCTGCTAGGAAATCTTCTCAGCATACTAGTCTATTACAACTCAATGTATTACTTATACAGGACTTTACAAGTTGTGTTAGACTCTCTTGATTTCAGCAAATGATCGACCAACTAAATAAGGTTTGATCCAACAAAAACTTTTACAAATAAGTCCTAAGGGAGATTTTAGGAATAATTCCCAACAATTTCCCCCTTTTTGGTGCGATCAAAGCTTACTATCATTTGCTGACCATAAGTGGAAGAATGTCTGTGTTTTACAATTCTATGCTATTCTATTAATCTAACACAGAGTTTTTCCAACTAGGTTCAAGCAACAGAAATGATTGAAGTCGAATTCCCCCTCAACAAATGTTGGGGAATATTTCTCGATTAACTATGAATAAATGTTTGCAACAAAGCAATATGCTAGAAATTCTAGCATTCATTAAATCAGCAAGCATTCATGTTTATCAATCAAAATATAATCGTCATGTCCACATGCAAATTTGTTGAATACACAAGAAGTGTAAATCAACTAGAGCACACCAGTAAAATTCAGAAGTGGACAAAAAGATTTTGTCAAAATCTGATCCAATTTCATATATGATATTGCAAGTTTCAGTACAAGTTGGATACAGAAAGTAAAAGAATTGACCTTGTCATTCATGAGCCGGGTGCTGGTTTATCCTTTTCACTGTCTGCTGATTTGTTCTTCTAAATGTCAGCAAACTTCTCCATTGTGAATTTCATGAAGTTCTCCAGAAGGGCTGCTCCTGATTCTCTTTCAGCAGCCTCACGCTCCAGTTCTTTGGCCAACTTTTCTTGTTCCATAGCAATCTTTTGCAATTGAAGTTCATGTTCCTTTTTCTGCAATTCTAACTTAGCTTCATGTTCCTTTCTTTGTAGCTCTAGTCTGGCTTCTAGTTCTTTTTGTTTCAACTCTTCCTTTGCTTCTTCTTCTTTTCTCCTTATTTCCTGTTCCCTTGTTGCTGACTCCTCCGCATTTTTCTTTCTTCTTTCCTGGTCAGCCTTTCTTCTTTCTTCCCCCTCTTTGATTGCAGCCAAAAAGTGAGTTCCATAGGCCACAACCGTTTCTTCGAGGTGAGTCCTGGTGTCTGCTATGTCCTTTCGAGCAGTCTCAAGACCTGTCCTGTTCTCAGAAATAGCTAACTTGTTTTCAGCGACCTCCGTTCGTACATGAGATACATCGCCCCGTATCTCATCAACTTCTCTTCTCAAATGGCTGGTAGCTGCTTCTACTCTGCCATCAATAGTTGTTTGTAAATAAGAGTTAAAAACTTCAGCTATTTCTGCAGTCAACGGAAAGGGCATCTGCAGTGAGGTTATGGGAGAGGCATTGTAGGAAGTAGTCGGGACAAGTTCTGGACTTGTTGGAATAACAGATTGCTGTGCGTGACTGGTGTTTGCAACAATATACTCCTGATAGCATAATTCCTCATGCAATATTTGATGAGCTGCTTCCAAAACTTGTGTGTTCTCCTGGATAATTTGAGCTTCAGCTTTCTGAGCTTCTTCAATTATGTCCTGAATATCAATGTCCAGGAACTTAACCAACAACTTATCACGGTAGTCGAATTTTAGAGCATCATGCTCAGTGGCCAGTGCTTCTCTTCGAGCCTTTCGACGCTCCTCTTGTTGCGATGCATACTCCAACTTGCGTTTCTCATATGCAACAGCAGCTTTTGCCTGTCGTTTGGACAATTCGACTCTAGCATCAGAGTATCCATCAGGGACGAAGGTGGACTTGGGTAATCCAGCAGTTTTCGAGAGGGAACGGTGTTCTCGGATGGCTTGTAGTCTGCACATCACTTGCTTATCTGAGAATTGTTTCATCCCTGGAACTTGATCAATCCAATCAAAGCACCAACGTTCTTCACGTCTCCAGAAGTTCAATCCTTTAGCTGCAATGCATATCATCCTCTCTTCGAAGCAGAGTTGATACATAATATAATCAAACTTCTTCCACCGACGGAACTCTTCTGCCAAAAGGCGTCCTTCAGGTATTGATTCATCTAACTCACTGTGGAATAGATCTGCTATGGCTCTCTCTGTTTCAGAGTCAACAAACTGCTCTATTTCTTCAGCCATAGGTCCTAAATCGGAATTAGGTACATCTTCGGGATGAACCATTGCACACCATTGACTAATTCTTCGTAGTCCATAGCGACGTCCTGGTAGTCCATTGAGAGGTACGCGAAGAGTATCCTCTGATTCTGTGGTTTCTTTCCTTAGGAACTTTGCATTGTAGATTTCATCAGCTTCTCCATCAGAATCAGATTCAGAGATGCAAGATGATTCAGGATCAGTGAGGTGTGAATCATCTTTGTCTAGTTGAGGTATTACAGCAGCTAATTGCTCGTCTAATGTGTTAGCAGATTGATTACCAGCGAGTGTTTCCTTCGAATGTCCTGCTAACATATATTCATCTGGTTTTCCTTTCTCTGAATCAGGATTGATGAATGATCCAACTTGATCTTCCACATCTCGAATCTCACTGGATTCTGCATCATTTCTTCTGCAAAGCTTTTCCCGGGGGTAGTGAGTTTCATTGAATGCTCCAGATGCCAGCCTTTTTGTGAATTCTGTGTCTGACAGTTCTTCTTCTTCAATGGTAATCTGCTGATCAGGTGACTGATTGGGAATTGATTCCTCTGCTGAATCAGCCTTCCCTTTTCCTTTCTTCGCAGCTTTTTCTGCTAGATGAAGTGGATCAACAGTCGAATCCTCTGTAGCATCCTTTATTATAGCATCTTCTGTTGTATGTGCTATGTCTTCATGCTCGGCTGGAATTTGATTTTCTTCAGCGTCATGTCTTTCTTCCATTGGATGATTCAGGTGTTGTGCAGATGCTTCATTAATTATGCTAGCTTCGACTCCTCTGCTAGCACTGACTTCTTTGCTAACTTCTTTAGCAGCTTTCTTCTGGGCCATAAATTCTTCAGGAGCTGATTTGACTCGTTCGAAGATCCTATCTCTGCCTTCGAATGTCAAGTTCTTGATGAACTTTTGATAATCTTTCTTCTCGATTTCCTTTAGAGTAGCTAAGCGCCTCCTCTTTGCTTTTCTTGTTTCCTGACCGCGCTCTTCTGCAGTGCTAAGTGACTCAGGGATGTAGTCTGGATCAGAGGTGTTGTCAACATTGATCTCATTAGATATCTTTTCTGATGTAATTTCTCTTCCAGCAGTTCTAGCAGACTTGTCTTCTGCCTCTGCTTTCTCCATTACTTCCTTGTCAGTCAGAAGTTCCAACCTTCTTCTGGTCTTCTTCTTTGTCTTAGTTGCAGGAGGATTTGTAGCAACTCTTTTTAGTGATTGAATTGGAACTGCCAATGTTCCAATAGTAGTTGGAGGCTGTTCTGTTTCCTTCGAAGTCACGATTTCGTTGATCTGATCAACTGGGAGATTTCCTAACTTCTCAATCTCCTCGAGATTTTTGAAACATTGATCTGTTTCGACATTCTTCTTCAACACTGCTAATTCTTCTTCTGTAATAGGAATGGAGTGTTGGAGTCTGGCTTCTGCTAAACTAGCTTCATCTGGTTCCTCTGGAGAAGTAGGTTTATTCTTGTCTACGTTAGACTTCCCTTTCAGCTTCCGAGGATTTCTGATGTTGACCGGCTTAGGCTTGTGTTTTGTTACAGGAATATAGTCGGTAGAAAGAAGTGCAACTCCTCGATCTACTCCTGTGTTGGTAAACAGAATCTCCAAAAGTTTACTAATCTTTAGCCCAAAGTTTACATTCGAAGAGAATGTTCCATCCACTTCCATGTGAGTATTCTTCTTGGCATGTTCTGCCCAGCGTTCGAAGATAAATTCGGCCCAATTGCCCTTAACATTGTCATTTAATGCCATCATCACGGCAAATTTCTTGGCAGAGAGCTCCGAGTACGATCCAGCATCACATTGGAGCATCTTGATTACAATCTCTGCGAGGAGTTTGTATTCCTCTGTCAAGGTGTTGATTGAGGTGTTGACCTTGAATGTACTCGATTTCCCTTTCTCTCCTGACTTCCTCCAAAGCTTCCATCGTCTCTCTATTTCGGCTATGTCATTCACCTTATATTGAGAGATTTTGGCTCCATAGTTTCGAAGTCCAAAAGTACGAGAAAGTAAATCAGCATTTACTTCTACGATATTTCCATATACACATGTTTTGAATGATTTCTGATCATCACTCATAACAGCCCTAGCATAAAATTCAGCAACCATATGCGGATGAAATTGATCAGGTTCAGCAGTGAGATACTTTACCAGCAATTCGGAATCCAGGATATTCAAAATCCATTTAGGAAATTGTTTGCTGGCGAGGGGCATGTACAGAATCCTATCTTTCATAATCTGGGCAACTCGTCGCCTTTCTGCTGAATGTGTGGACAGCTTCTTCTGTCTGGCCATAGTTACCAATTGGTAGTAAGGAATGGACTCATCAATGTCCTCCTTCTTCTCAATGCCGGTGAACTCGGGTGCATGTCGAACATGCAGGGGTGAGCAAGCAGTTGAGGGGTAAATAAATGAGGCCTGTTGAAGATTGACTGTTTCTAAGTTTTCGGAAGGTGATGATTCGGGATTCAGAGAAGTATTTGTGTCTTGGTGTGAGGAGGTTGAAGAATCGTGATTTGAAGTCATGGTCGGGTAGATTTTTCGGAGGATCTTGAGAGGGTTTTTCAGAGATGGCGGTGAGGAATTTTCTGAAAAATAATAAGGGTTCGAAGTAGATTATGGTGTAGAAGATTTCGGGGTATGAGGAGAAATCGACGACGAGGGTTGAATTCTACTTTAATTTGAATCAACGGCTAGGGTTGAGAGTCAGATCGTGGGTATATCTACGGCCTTCGAACCTGGAGTGTGGATGACGTGGCACAACCCCATTTGTTGCCGCCGTCTGAATGCATTAAATGTTTCTCCATCATGAAAAGCAGGCGTCCCACGTCTGATTTGAGATTTCCAGCAGCAAATTTTAATAAAAGTACGCAGATGCTACCACGTATGTTATGCTATCATCCTAATAACCTCCGGCATTGCTTTTTATGCATGATCATGATCTCGTCTGATATGACCTTTTCATTAATGAATTACCTCACTCCTCTTAGCGACTCTTCAACTTCAGCAGCGAACAGTTACCAATTGCTTCTCTATAAATATCATGAGCAGGCGGAGCATTTGATACGACTCATTGTAACTCTTGCTCTTCTTCTCACAAAATTTTACTAAACGAAGATATGGAACAGACTCAATCTCTCTTCGTTCCGCGCCACAGAATCCTCTGTGATGCTGGTTTGTATGAGGAATACGAAGCAGAGTACCATATAGCAGAGTGGATTATGTCCAGTCTCCATGCTTGTGGTTTGGCTAAGTTCATCTCTTTGATTCCTCATGCGTTTCATAGAGAACATCTTCAGTTCTTTGTCCGACAAAGTCAGCCCATTGGAGACTCCATTGTAGGTGTCTTCAGGAACCAGTTGGTTAGATGGACTGTCGATACTTTTGCTTCGGACTTTGGCTTGCCGAGGGGTCCAACTTCTGTGATGGATTACCGCAGTAATGAAATCACTCCAGAGTGGACTTCATGGATGAGATGGAGGCGTTCTGCTGATCTGGACATCTCGCCTACCCGTTCAGCATATGGGCTGCTCCCTCGCTACCAAGTCCTCTTTGAGATAGTCTGCGGAATGTTGGTGGGAGAGAATCCGGATGACATGATCTTCTCCCATGAGGTCTGGAAGGTTATGATGGCAATTGATGATCGAGCACAAGTTGATTGGGCGGCGTTTGTCTTCCAAAGGGTCCGACAGAGTGTGCAGCAGTGCCCTCGACTCTACCTTCCCTATGGAATGCCTCTAAGTTGGCTGTTAGAACAGAGATTCACCGATCTCACATTAGGTCCCTCGAATCTTCGAGGAATAGACTTTTATCCCTTTCTACCTTTCTCGCCCTTTGATTGAGTCTTCTGTTGTAATTGTTTTTGATGATGTATATAGGATGATGTCGTTTTTAATTTTGACAAACTCATATAGCTACATTTAATATCGATCATCTTCTTGATATTTGCCTCGTTAATCAACTGTGTAGTAATTCTGCTGATTACGTTTCTGCTAAGATCATAGCCGATCGATGATTGGTAGCTAAGATAGATATTCTGCCACAAACGTAGCAGATACTACTTTAGCAGAGCTCTTCGTCATCCAATATCGTTTGTAGTAGAGTGACCTTCCTTTAGTAGAGATATCAAGTCTAGCAGAAAATTCATTCGTTAGCATAGACCTTATCCATTAGCAGAGATTTTATTTCTAGCAGAGATTTCAATCGCTAGCAGAGGTTGCATTCGCTAGCAGAGATTACATTTGCTAGCAGAGGTCTTGTCTCTAGCAGAGACTTCAACTCTAGCAGAGATTTCATTTGCTAGCAGAGGCCTTGTCTCTAGCAGAGACTTCAACTCTAGCAAATGAAACGACGTTTTTCAGAGTATGTTTCTCCAACCGTCGATTGCGTATTCCAAGAATCTTTTTGACAGATCTGTCGTGGCGTCTACCTATTCGACGAGTGACAGATGATTAATAACTCTGGTAATTTGAATCTGATCAATTCTGACGAGAAGAGTTATGATTTTTCCTTTATAAATACCCTGATTGTGAGTATCCTAGTTATCACAACCACCCTTTCTCCAAAATAAGCTCTTCAAGAAAAGAAATGGATTCACCAGGTCAATCCCTTGAATTGCGCCGAAACCAAATCCTTCATGAGGCTGGTTTGAACGCTTTGTATGATAACAATCCACGAGTGGTAGAGACAGTCATGTCAAAGTTAAATCGCAGTGGATTGACTCAATTTGTCACTGCTACTCCAAAACGTTTCCAAGGCGACGTTCTTCGTGAATTCATCGAAGATTGCTCTGTGGAGGGGGTGGCATTTACGGTCGCTTCCGCGGCAAACTCATCTACTGGTCACCAGACGTCTTTTCTCGTCGATTCGGCCTCCCCAGAGGTCCTGGGTCTGTCTTCGATCATCGTGTAACTGACATTGCCCCTGAGTGGTCGGCTTGGCAGAAATGGAGGCGAACGCCTTCGTCTGAATTTTCTCTTTCTGTCTCTGTGTACGATCTGCGCACTCCTTATTGGGTGCTCTTCCGTGTGGCAAATAATATGTTGATGGGAGAGAACTGTGACGACACAGTCATCTCGAAGGAAACATGGCAGCTCATGATGTCTATCGATGATGGAGCCGAGATAGACTGGGCGAAATACATCTACAATAGCATCCGAGACTGCGTCGAATATTATCCGGCCGTGCCTCTGCTCAATGGAATGCAACTTAGTTGGTTGTTAGAGCAGAGCCTCCCTCAAATTGCAGAAGGACCAAAGAATCTTGTAAATGCGGACTTCTTTCCGTTTAGGCCTTCTTCCTCCTAGAATAGTGAATAAAATGTTGTCTTCAATTCTCCCCTGTTTCTTGTAATGACATCTTGTTGATGAATGAGAAGGTGTATGAAATCTCCACAACTGTTCTTCTGTTATCTGATATGTGTTACCCAAGTTGTCAAACGCTTTCTGCTTAGCATTCTCAATATTGGCAGATAGATATGACGAATATTCCTTTGTAGACGTAATTATCTTAAAAAATGGTTAACATCATCTTCAAAAATCCAAGAAATAGAGATATTATAATATCTCATCTAATCCTTCGTCTCTGTTGTGCTTGCATCAGTGTCTCAGCAACTTGTTTTGAGTCTGGTATGTGCTACCATTTTCCACACACAATCATCGAGTGTTATCATTTAAGACGGTAGATTTCTGTCTTAGTCAAAAGATTTGTGCTATCCTTTGTTATCTTCTTTAAGCATTCGTGGAATAGAGCGCCAGAATATCCAGGTGGGTCGACTTGCCGTAAGTAGCCTTATCAATACAGGTGGCGCTTCCCCCTTTGTCGAGACTCCTCGACTTTTGCTCATCTGAATTTGAATTCATTTGACAGAACACTTTTGGGAGAGTGTTCCTATTATGGATAGAGCCATGATCTTCCTATAAAGGGTGACTCACTTGTATACTGTAACTTCATCTTCTCCATTTCTCTTTGCATAGCATTTCCTTCTTCACTAACTTGAAGATGCATCGTATTACCATTGCTCCAAGTGATTTGCCAGTCACTCGCAACCAGATTCTTCATAAATCAGGGTTGTATTTTGAATATGGTAACAATTGTCGTGTTGCCAACTTCGTTATGGAAGCTCTGAATGAGAGTTGCCTGACCCAGTTTCTGACTACGATGTTTGCATGCTATCAGAAACGAGCTCTCCAGAGCTTTATCTTTAGAAGTAAAGTCGATAATGATGGTATTTGGAGTTGTTTCGATGATGAAGTGGTTTGCTGGACTCCGGCCCTGTTCTCTCAGAAGTTTGGCCTTCCTCGGGGTCCTACTCGCGTCATGGATATCTTCCACCATGTGACTGCTCCAGAGTTCGACTACTGGAGTGAGTGGAGGCAGTCTGATAACTTTGGCTTTTCTCCAACTCCATCATGTTTACATTTGAAGGAGGAGTACAGGGTCATCTTTGACATTGTTAGCAATGTCACCTTTGGGGTTCCTGCTGACAATTATGTATTCAACCCAAGGATTTGGAGGGCCATGATGGCCATTGATGACCGGGCAGAAGTTGACTGGGCTGAATTCTTCTTCGATGGAGTGAAGAGGTGTGTTGATCTCTTTCCCCGGATTCCTCTGCCTACTGCCATGCAGCTAAGTTGGTTGCTTGAGCAGTCGTTCCCTCACCTTGTCTCGGAAGGCATCCCTTTGATGGGTTTTGATTTTTATCCTTTGAGGGCTCACTTCCCTAACTGTGGTTGAGGAATGCTCTGTGCTCTCCTTCATTTTGTGTCCACAAATATGTTGTTAGATTAGTAGCACATGGTGATGTAGATTTGCATGTATCTGATAGCCTTTGAACTCTGTAATCTTCCCGTTGAATGAATATTCTGATTCCAGATCTCTTCTTTTCAACTATTTTCATGACATTGTTGATATGTGGTAATTTCTTAAAATATTGAAGGCATAGTAATCAGAATGTAATAGTTTATCGACCAATTCTCAAGAATATCCTTAGAGAAAGAATGAGAGCTAGGACTCATTCATCCACGTCAGCATCGAATTCCATTAATCCGAATTTCAAGCATAACTCTTTAAATTTGATTTCTGGAAGGGGCATTGTAAATATGTCTGCTATTTGATCTTCGGTGCATATATAGCGAACATCGATGTCTCCCTTCTCTTGATGGTCTCGTATGAAATGATGACGGATATCAATATGCTTGGTCCGAGAGTGATGAACAGGGTTCTTTGTAATGCACATGGCACTGTTGTTGTCGCAATAGATGGGTACACACTCAGGAGTAATCCCATAATCTTGTAATTGTTGCTTTATCCAAAGAATTTGTGAGCAACAACTAGCAGCAGCTACATACTCTGCTTCAGTGGTGGAAATAGCAACAGAGTGCTGCTTTTTGCTGAACCAGCTAATGAGCTTGTGTCCCGGAAATTGACATGTGCCACTAGTGCTTTTCCTGTCAATCTTACATCCTCCAAAGTCAGAATCTGAATATCCACTTAGACCTAGACTGTCTTCTCTTGGATACCAAATTCCTAAACCTTCTGTGCACTTCAAATAGCGGACAATCCTTTTGGCAGTGTCAAAATGAACCTTCTTCGGTTTGGCTTGATATCTAGCACATAATCCTACGGCATATGAGATATCTGGTCTGCTAACGGTGAGATAGAGTAGTGAACCTATGATCCCTCTGTAAAGAGTAGGATTCACATCATCTCCTTCTTTTTCAAGAGCAGCAATGCAAGTTGTGATGATAGGTATGCGCAAGCTCTTGGTCTTCTCTGGACAATATTTGGCGATTAAGTCACGAGCATACTTCTTCTGATGGATGAATATTCCTTCTTTGGATTGATGAACTTGTAGTCCAAGGAAATAGGACATCTTCCCCATCATGCTCATTTGGAAATGGCTAGTCATGAGATCAGAGAATCTATCACATAGATCTTGATTCTTTGATCCGAAGATTATGTCGTCAACATAGATTTGAACTAGGAGAATGTTGTCTCCATCCTTGATGTGAAAGAGAGTTTGATCTATCCTCCCTTTCTGAAAACCATTGTTCAAGAGAAACTTAGACAACGTTCCATACCAAGCTCGTGGTGCCTGTTTCAGACCATATAGTGCCTTCTTGAGCCTGTAGACTTGATTTCCTTGCTCAAATCCCGGAGGTTGCTCGACATAAACTTCCTCCTTGAGCTCGCCATTAAAGAAGGCGCTTTTTACGTCCATCTGCATCACATCAAACTCATGGTACGCAGCATATGCCAAGAATAGACGAATAGCCTCTAGTCTTGCTACTGGGGCGAAAGTTTCATCATAATCTATTCCTTCGCATTGTCTATAACCTTTGGCTACAAGACGTGCCTTGTTCCTTACTACAGCACCTGATTCATCTTTCTTGTTTTTGAACACCCACTTAGTGCCTATCACACTTTGATGTTCTGGTCTGTCGACTAGTTCCCACACATTGTTGCGTGTGAACTCTGCAAGCTCCTCCTGCATGGCATTCACCCATTCTGCATCTAGCAATGCTTCCTCTACTTTCTTGGGTTCTTCATTAGATATGTAACAGGCTAACATGGCATTGCCGTTTCCTTGTCTGGTTAGGATAGGATCATTTACGCTTCCAAGAACACTGTCTAAGGGATGCGCTCGTAGCCATGTCGGTCTGACACGTCCTGTAACTTCAGCATCTGGTTCTCCTTCTTGATGAGTATTATTTTGATTAGCTTCTACTGTATTTTCTTGGGATTCAGCAACTGGAACAACTGGTACTCCTTCTTCATATGCTTCAGGATCTTCATGAATAAGATCGGCATGAGCAGGTATCGTAATGGTTGGAGCTTCAGCAGCAGGTTCCACCAGGATTGGATTCTCAGCAACTCTTTTGCTAAGATCTTCAGTAGATTCTTCATCTTCTTGATCATCAAGTGCACCAGAAACATCTAAATTCTCATTTAGATATATAGAGGATGAGGCCTCAGCATGATCATTAGCATCACCGGCCTTGTCAGCAGTCTGGTCACCTGCTGAGTGCGAAGTCTCTGGATTGATATCAGTCGTAGACCTAATCGGATCAATACTCATATTCTCAAAAGATTTTTGAAGAGATTGATCATGGATATCATTGGTCTCATGATTATCATTCCTCTGTTCTTTGTCAGCCCTGCGCACTAAAGTAGACTCATCACAAATAACATTACATGTTATTTCCACAAGTTGAGTTGTCTTGTTTAACACTCTATAGCCTTTGTGAGAAGGGTATCCATATCCTAGGAAAATGCCTTCATCAGACTTAGGTGAAAAAGTGTTAAGCCTCGACTTCCCATTATTATGGATATAACATGTTGAACCGAAAGTACGAAAGTGTTTAATAGAAGGCTTACGACCATTATACACTTCATAAGGGGTTTTGTTGAATCTGCCATTAACCGCACTCCTGTTCTGAGTGTAGTAAGCAGTCATGATGGCTTCTCCCCAGTACTTTCCATTGAGTCCTGAATCAGCAAGCATGGACCGTGCTGCTTCCTTCAGTGTTCTGTTTCTCCGTTCTGCTAGCCCATTTTGCTGTGGGGTTCTAGCAGTGGACTTCTCATGATGAATTCCAGCCTCAGCACAAAAGTCCATCAGAATTCCATTACAGAATTCAGTTCCATTATCTGATCTAATCCTTTTAACTGTAACTTCTTTGTTGTTCTGTTCTTTGAGGATCAGTTCAGGTAGCAGGATCTTTACTTCGTCTTTTGTCTTTAATAGTTGAACCCACGTATACCTGGAGAAATCATCAACAACCACAAGCGTATATATTTTCTTATTAACTGTGGGTGGTGTGACAGGACCAAATAGATCCATGTGTAGGAGTTCAAGAATTCTCCCTGAGGTATCTTTTTCTGGATTTGATTTGAAGGATGCCTTTGTTTGTTTGCCTTGTTGACACGCTTTGCACACTCCTTCCTTCCGGAAAGATTCAGCAGGCAGTCCTTCAACCAACTTGTGTTTGGCTAGATGATTGATAGTCTTGAAGTTCAAGTGATTTAATCTTTTATGCCATAGCCAATGTGTTTCCTCTTTGTTAAATGCCACGAAGCATGAGTCCTGCTGGCCACTTTGCCAATCGACCACATATAGGCCTCCCTTGCGGATGCCTCTAAGCTTTACTTCACTTGTAACCTTGTCAACAATATCACAGCCAGAGTTAATGAAATAAACATTATATCCATTCTCACATAGTTGGCTGATGCTCATCAAATTGTGTTTGAGGTTTGAAACAAGAGCAGCATTAACAATTCGGATTCCATCTTGTTCTACACATCCTCTTCCAATGACTCTTCCTCTGCTGTTATCACCGAAAATAACTGAGGATCCATAGACACTTTGTAAATCTGAGATTAAGTCTGCTCGTCCAGTCATGTGCCCTGAGCAGCCACTATCAAGAATCCATTCATCTGGAGATCTTGACTCCTTTACTCGTGGATTCTTCTTCTGCAAGACAATTAAGATAAGGATTTAGGTACCCGTTTAGTCTCGGGTCCTGCAGGATTAGCAAGTGTCATTGTTCCTTTTGGAACCCACATTTGAGTAATCTTCAAAATTTTCTTCTTGACATCACTCTTTATACCTTTCTCAACCTTAGGATAAGTAAATCTTGCATACTTAGATTGAGGATGAGGTGTGGTAGTGTGTTGTGCCTTCATTGTCCTTTTGAAAAAGTTTGTTTTGGACTTAGGCCTTACATAGGTGTTCTGCCTATGTGGTGTATATGCATTATGAGGGGGTTTTACAGCATTGTAATTAACATGCTTGTTTGTATGAAATGAAGATCTTG
>JAPKLW010003380.1:3904-15658 GCA_026898455.1 Plectranthus barbatus
AATAATTGACGAACTATTTGGAGTGGTCTAGGGCTTAATAACGTGATTGTTTGCTAGTTCTAGATCATCAACCGGTAGCTCACCGTGACAAGGGGTTATGGAGTGTAGGGTCGATTGCTCAATCTCCTAGGAATTAAATAATGTTTGCATCAATGATTATCCAAATTAGATTGCATCTCTACTCATCTCAACATCCTATCTTCCTAGTTTGAGAATTGTGATTGTCTTGGTTTACCGTATTGAGAAGGATTGTTCTATTAATGTTTGTTGGTTTAATTCGTGTTATTCATATATTGTTAGCATAGGTATACATTGTTTGTTTAGGTGATTAGTTAACAACTCAACGATTGATGTTGCCTAGCTATAAGAACTTTACCGTAGTATCCCGGTACTCTAGCAGGCGAAACCGAGAAGAACCTGGATTTGATATTTTATTCTTGTGTGGTTGAGAGTTTATTGCGATTGAACTTTTACCGCATCAGCAGACCTTGCATCGATCGACACAGATAGCTCGACGTGAAGCACTTCGGCCCGAGATGAGGATCAATATGAAGGCTCCACGTTGATCGACGCAGAGCCCATGCCGGTCAACGTGGAGTGCCAACAGCAACAAATTCACGACGCGCGATTTCTGAAGGTTTCGGGATAAAAAGTTGATGTTTGAGATCAACCACCAAGTACCGTTCTCTCTCTTGTCTGATTTTCAAACTTTTTCCACTCTTCGAGTTGGAAATAAGTTTGGGGGGATGTGGACAAGAGTTAGAACAATCTATCTTTTATTTATTCTGCTTTTAAATTTTTGCCTTGAATTTTTTTTATACTTTTGTGAGAAAATTTTTTAGTTTTGATGCAACTTGAATAAGAATGTGATATAGAATCGATTGGTGGTTGAGTTTGGGTTGATTGTGATTGTGGTTAATTGCCTATGAAAGTAGAATACCGCATGATAGGATTGATTTGAAACTTACACTTGCATGCTGATTGAGTTGATTTGAAGTTGACTGTGGGAGAAAATTTTAAAACCTTGTATGAGATTTTGAGCCAAATATTCGTTTGATGTGAGATTCTCATGTATGTTTTTATTTCTTTGGAACTTGCTTATTTTCTATTTCAACACTGCATAGTGTGCACAAGTTTAGAAAATTATATTAGGCCATCTTTGTTAACCTAATATCCTAAACATTGTCCCTTCACATTTAAATTGTTCCTAGTTAGCCACGTTGAGCCTTTACAATTCTTTCCTTGTCTATGAGCTTAAGAGTGTGCTGGTTTCGCTCGTGTCTTGAGTCGTGGTTTGATGGGGTAGATTGATGTGAATTGGAGATAAGAAATATTAAATTAGTGGTTGATGCAAAGATTGGATGGTAGAATATCTCAAAAGAAATTAGAATTCTCATAAGCCCTACGAAAAAAAAAACATGTTTGTAAAGTATTGAAATGGTATAAGGGATTCAAAAAAAAGCTAGGAAAAAGAAGAAAAAAAAATTGATGAGTTTGTTGATGTATCTAAGGAGATGAGAATGATGTTAGAGAGTGGTTTTTATTTTGTTGAGTCGGCCAGCTTGATGAATTTAGTCACTTGACCAAATTTCCCTACCTTGTCACAAAAAGCCTACATTACAACCCTTTGAAAGTCCTTTTTGATCCAATACTTGTGTGCACATTTTAGCAGTGGAGATATTAGAGAATTTGCAAGCCTATGGTAGAAATTTCTTCATACATGTGTTGAGTACTTTCATATAATCCTAAACACTTGAGAGTCTGAGCGATATACTTCCCGTGAGTTCTTCTACAGTTGATGAATTGTCTATCTCTTTAAAATTGTTTGAGTGAGTGGATTTTTGATTCTTGATTGTGATGATTCTCGTGAGGCATTGCACTTTAACTACATGATCTTTTGATTTCTTTCTTGCCAATTAATTGAGGACAATCAAACGTTCAAGTTTGGGGGGTTTGATAAGCTCGGATTTCGACTCACTTATATTATTATTTTCAAGTATTATATTTGGTTTTAATTGAGTTTATTCTTGAGCTTGAGTCGAGTTTATAGAGTATTATGCTTGCCATAGTGTATTTTTACAAGTTTTAGGCCGAATTCAATGGAAAAACGTACTGAAAGCAGCAAATGTTCAAAGAAATAGTCACTACTTCTTCCACAGTTGGAATCTGAGCTAATGAAGCACATGGATTGAAATATCTTTGTGTTAGCTTTCCAATGCAACAGGAATCGGGTCAATCGGAGTTCGGGAGTGAAAGTTATGGCCAAAACCGTGAGACTGCGCAGAAGGATCGAATGTCTCTGTCTCGACCGATATGAAGTCCACATCGACCGATGCAAGGGGATCCGCGTCGACCGATGCAAGCTCCACGTCGACCGAGACGGGCCCAGAAAAAGAAAAAATCAAATTTTTTATGGTTAAATCATATTTTTGGTCCTAGATCCCAATTTATACACCTCTACCTCTATAAATACTTGTTTTGCTCGAGTTTTTAGGGTTCCTAATCAGTTCTTCATCAGTTCCTCCCTTAGTTCTCTTGGATTATTGATGTTTTTGAGGATTTAATTATTTTGGAGTGGATTCAACCTTTTTTTTTCATTGTAAGTTTTATTATGCAATTTAATAATATGCTTCTTGTGTTTCTTTCCATCATGAGTGGCTAGAAACCCTTGCGGGTTCTAGGGCAATGTGTAATTAATCATGTTTGCATGTTAGATTAATCAACTCAAATTTCATGGTTTCAATTCCTGATTTAATTGATAGAACATAGAATTGAAGATGGATCGAGAGATGAATTTGGTTCTATGTTCATAATTGTTAATTGAAAGACCGAGAGGAGAAGATTAATAATAGGAAGAGGAATTTGAATACAATATGTTTTCTGTCTTAAAAGGAAGAGTAATTAATTGTAGGGATTAAATCTTATATTTTTATTGAGGTTGATTATTATTGTGTTCTTGAGGCCGACCAAGCATATACAGTCACATGATAGTAACCTAGGTTAAAATTGCCCAACAAAAGAATTTTAATACATTAATTTGATGTCCCACCATTGTAGAGTTGATTGATTTGACATGTATTCTGATTGATTATTTGCCCTAGAATCTGTGTTCTTTAATTTGCTTTTAAAACCCTTTAAATTCCTGCATTGTCATCTTTAAATTTCAAAACCAAAACCCAATTTTTGTTTACTCAAACAATAAGTCTTAAAATTGTGGTTAGTATATGAGATGATTTCGTTGCACATTTTCTCTGGGTTCGACTACCTCTGGGTACTTTTATAAATTTATTTGCCACTGTATTTGCAATTTATCCTTGAATTTTGCAGTGATCATCGCCCGTGCAAGGTGGTAAACCACAAATGAATGCACCAATAACTGATAACATAAATGGAGCGTTGTTGCAGTGGGAGGTTGCATTAACAGGCTTAATAGTACTAGTTCGTGGGAAATAGTCTATGGACTTGTTTTCAGTTTAATGAACAACATTGTACTTCACCCTGAATGCACAAAGAAGTAGTTAAGACAAAAATGTAGTTCAATGACGTCAAGTCATGGATTCAGAAATGAATCAATATAAAGTTATGGTTGTATATCAGGATCAGTGTTACTAAATAGCTTTGCAGCTATAGATGATATGCAAGTAAAGAAATGTTTGAATGGTAACCTAATATATTTCAAAAGTCTAGGTTTGTGAGCAAGGTATGTTTCAAAAACAAGGCCTTCTCACTTGTTGCAACTATTAAGCCCATTCGAATTCTTTGTCCATAACAGCACATATGAACCTAAGTATTTGGAAGGTAGATGACGCCATCCGTGTTTTCACAAACGGGTACCTTGATAAAAGGTGATGACATATATATGCAACAACCAAATAAGTTATGTATGTGCAGTAAGATGAGCAGCATCTTGCTAGAAGTCAAGGAAGTTCAAGTATGAACTTAAGGGAGCTTCAAGGTCATGAAACAGACATTTTGATATTGTATATCGAGAACGAGAGTTTCATGTACCAGTTATGTGCCAGCGGAAGCGTAGTTTTTCTTACACATTATGTAGATAGTATTTTCACATTCGGAAACGGTGTGGAGATTTTGTCAGACATAAAGAGATGGTTATCCGAACAGTTTCAGAAGTAGGACATATGAAATACTAGAATATCCTTTGGATTAATGTCTTGTGTTACCACAAGAAATCTCAAGTCGCTTAAATTTATTCTGTGGTGACTCGTTTCATGCCAAGAAAGGATTGTTGTCTTTCTATATTTCGGTGAACAAAGTCATATATTTGTAATACTATGGGCATAGTGAACAGATATCAATTCGACCCTTGACCAGTACATTGGTTTATAAATATGCCCCGTGGGTTGAATGGTATCGGATATCCAGGAGGATCATAAGGAATGAAATCGACCTCTAACTATGTGTTAGCCTTGGAGGAGGAGTTATGGGAATTTTAAACAGAAGTGTGTTTGAAATTCTGATATGAAAACTGAGTGAGTAACAACTTCATTAGCTTCGCAAGAACTAGTATAACTCTAGTGTTGTCCTCTAGAGGTGTGTGTTCCGAGTTGGCCTAATAGAATCACAAGGTAGTGTGATCATGTTGGTGCAATGACAAACTCAAGGGAACTCAAGACTCACAAGGTGGTCAAACACATAGAATATGTAGTACCACATCATACGAGAAATCGTGATAAGAGGTGATGTATATAAAGTGGGAGCGATAGACATGAAGGTCTAGCATATTTATTAACACGGTGTTTACCTCAGAAGACTTATGAGAGTCACGCTCATAGTCTGAATCTGAAGGTAGAATCGATCGCTAGATGATAAACGTGTAAATATGCTAGGTCTGATATAAACACACTTAATACTCTTATAAAGCAATGGTATTATGCTTTGAGTATAAGTGAGAGATTGTTGGGATTGTATACTAAAAGCATTTATGATTAAGTGTGTTAGTTCAATACACTGGTCTTCATAAATGTGTTACATCAATATAGTCGCTATCTGATATAACAAACATACTATACGAACTATAATATCCTATTATCTCGCCTATAGGGATGATCATATGGTGTGTAGACGATCACAGAGGATCATATGAATCATTTGACCTAGCGAGACATAAATAATATCACGGCTGAGATAGCTCCTGGATAGGCTGTCGGTTTAGGCTGCGGCATATCAGTTCATAAGTGAGCTTATCCTAGCTACTTGATGTTTCGGTACATCTTTATGTATTGATGGGATCAACAGTGAGATGTGTCATTCTAATTGACATATGAATGAGCCAGATCTCTAGATACTTGTTATGATCTTAAGCCTAATGGAAGGCTAAGGGGCATACATAAGTTGACCACACTTTGACTTGCTATGGTGGTGAGTCTTTCATGTACTCTTATACATGTATCTTGGGTGTGGCTATTTTTGTGTGGCTTGTTTAGATCGGACATGTAGGTAATCATATCTGCTTTAGGATGGGGACATTCCATGAGGAGCTCGCAAGGTTCATTATGCTAAACCCTGCAGGTTGAATTATTTAATTCTGGCATAAGTGAAAAGGAGTGAGTGTACCTACTTAGGAAATAAGAGATTAATTAATTATGGCTAATTGTCATAAGACAAATTAATTAATGAATGTCCGGAACCTTAAATATGTGGATCATTCAAGTTTAATGCAACCCGTTCCAAATTACATGGTAATGAAGGGGTGAGTCAGCATTGTTACCGTGGTGAAGGTTAAAACAATGTTTTATTAATTAGTTATGTTCTGGATTGGGCATGAAATTAATTAATAAAGAGGGCCCACTTTATTATTTGCATTTGCTCCCTGGTCTAGCCCACAAGATGCTCAGAGCCCATTCGGGTTAGGGTTTTGCAAATCCTAGCACTATATAAGCCCTTCTCTTTATCAGATTATTAACACACACAACAAAAGAGAGAGAGAGAGAAGGGGTGACGGCTTTTTAGTGGGAGTAAGTGATCAATTCCTCCGGATCTCTGATTCAACTCGGTAGCTTATCCTCACCAGATTTCTCAGGAGCAAAGGAACAAATTAGAGGATCATATATGTTGGAACAAGTTAGCTTGGATCGATCCCACATCCAGATCTACTCCATTGTCGCCATCTCCGATCTAGACCTGTAGATCAGTCGCCAGAGTTCAGGTATTCTGTAGATCCATCCTTTATAAGTAAACATTAGGAGCATGCATTGGGTTCACCTGATTTATTCAATCTGTTTTTGTTTTTAATATCCTAAGAACAATCCAAATGGCTAAAGAAATAATTGACAACTCATGTTGTCTATTGTAGACTCAAATCCTACACTAACTAGACATAGACCTACATTGAAAGACTGGAAACTAATAGAGGCTCCAGATTTGAATTTCAAAGAACACCATCCCAATGGTTTAATGAAACAACAGAATCACTGGGAAGAAGCAGAAAATATTTTTATTAATATTTGGGGAGAATTGTTTATATAGGAAGCCCTTCCAAAAACCTTCAATAACACTAAGACTTTCAACTGAGACAGTTTGTTTTATAGAGTTTACGTGCATTATAATTTTTATCTTTTTTTGTAAAACTCATATCTCGTTTCCTCAGTAATAGAAAGTGCACTTTATGGTGTTGCGGTTTTCAACAAATTAGCATTGCATGTTTGAGTTATTTATATATTTTATTATAGTTCTGGTGTATTGTATATGTTTTTACATCACTAGGTGTATTGTGTTTCATTTCAATGTCATGCTATTGTTTCACTCTATTATACAAGTGTTGCAAGATGTGATTTAGTACTCGGAAACACCAATGTGGTGCGGCCTTAGGACCCGGTCCTAAGCAGCCTTGCCTTAGAACTCATTAGAGAGCTTTCTTAGAGAATGTTTTGTATTGTTATGAATGATTAGCTTACAACTTTATGGTTACAAATGAGGGGGAAGGGTCCTTATATACTAGTTGATGGATCCTTCTAGAGAGGTTAGTACAATGTAGTACAATAGTACAATTAGTACAAGTTCTACAAGGTTCTATAAGCTTCCATGACCTTCTCCTTTCTTCCATAAGGTTCTATGCCCTTCTATTCTGCTCCCGAAGGTTCTATGACCTTCCGCCATGTTTGATATCCTTATCTAACATTTAGTAGTGTTCCAGAAGGTTTCACATCCTTCCAGGACAATTCCCAAACTATTCCCTTCTAGCGAATTCTGATGAGTCTTAGAGTTTCAAGATGCCCATTCGGGCCATTCTCCACCACCTAATCCTATGAAACCCTTGTCGCATCTTCGGTGTGGAACTTCTCAATCTCCTTCTTGAATTACCAGATGTAACACCCTAATCCAATTAAGGTGTTAACGAAATATATAAGTAAAGTTCAATACAATATTTTAAATAAATAAGTGAAAATATAAAATACATTTTTATTTATGTAAAAGGCGGAAGCTAGAGCTTTAAATAAAAATAATAATTTTGCAGGTCATTCGATCCTCCACGCTTCTCCGACTTCAAGATTCTAAGTTTATTCACCTGAAATGTTAATATGGGATGAGTATATAAAAATACACTCAGTGTGGGCATTATGCATAAGATTGTTCAAGCTCATATAAAATGAAATACATGTGTATTCATCACTGTAAATGTATATCAATGATGTCGCACGGTGCATCCAAGGACCTTATATAGATCCGAGCCTATTCACGGCCCCAGGCGACTGAGTTGTGCACAACGTAAATATAAAGGACGTTCAGTCCCACATGAATATGTTGGACGTTCAGTTCCAACATATCATATATAAAGTGAATATGATGGGCGTTCAGTTCCATCATACTCGCCTATGATGTGAAGCCATACACGTCAAACATATTATATCAACAAGAACAATCTTAAATCAACGGCATAATTAAATAAATTCTCACACCTGAATATGATAAACTTCCGATATATTTTGAACCAGACTCTAAGATTGTAGTATGTGGCGATGCACTCGATTAGCATATATTGAAAGCTATATTTTTACTTATGAAATGAGCTCATATTGATTGTTAATGTTTTAGAATAGAAAATTAGATAAAATGTATGACTCATCACTTGCAGCTCTCTTACTGTTACACTTGGTAGAATTTTATTAAATTTCTTTACTCGTAAGTTTTAGTTTTTAATATTAAAAGTTAAGCAGTCCGAATAGATAAGTTTCTCATGTAATATATTTGTTGTCAAATATTTAACCATACCATTAATATATTTTTGTGTTCCATTTTCGTATAGTATTAGTTGCTTTTATTTTGTTTTTATCTTATTATTATTAATTAAGGTATAGTAATATATATTGTCCTATACATATAAGCATTTATTTATAAATATTATTATTATAAAAATCATAATTATCTAATTTGATCGTAAAGTTATTTTCGTAAATTTATGATTTTAATTATTATATATATATATATATATATATTCATACAATATATGTTTATTCATTATTAAATGCATGTATTAAATATAAGTATCCTAATTTAAAGTATTAAATATCCAATTTGTATTAATAAAATCTTGAAAATAACTTATTATATAGTTTGGAAACGGGCTGTGACACCAGAAGTCTTCGGCAAGCTCCGAACTTGCCTCATACTCCGGCACTCCCTTCCACTGGACTAGATACTCCTTTTGACCTTGCACCATCATTTCCCTGTGACACCAGAAGTCTTCGGCAAGCTCCGAACTTGCCTCATACTCCGGCACTCCCTTCCACTGGACTAGATACTCCTTTTGACCTTGCACCATCATTTCCTTACTTTCTGTTCAGCTAATATCTTTTCAACCTCTTGAGCATACATCATCTTAGCTCCAAGGGGTGCTCGTGTGGACTCCATCCTACTAGGGTCTTCCCGATCTTCATGAAATGGTTTGAGCATACTTATGTGAAATACCGGGTGCACTTTGAGTTTCTTGGTCAACTCGAGTTTGTATTTCACTTTTCCAACTCTTTTGATAATCCAGAACGGTCCTACAATCTTCGTACCAAGGCCTTGTGTAAGTCCTTGTGCTTTATTACGCTGTGGAGTTTCACCAAGACTTGGTCGCCTATTTGGTACTCCACGAGTGTCTGCTTCCGATCCACCTACTTCTTGATCATTTTCTTCATTTTATCTAGACAAGATTGTGCAAAGTTTGCCTCCTCTTGCCATGACTTGGAAAGTTTATATGCTTCGGGGATGCTTCCTTTGTATCCCGATGCTACCGAGCTTGGTGTGGTCGGTTGTTGTCTCATCAATATCTCAAATGGACTTTTCCCCGTGGAATCACTTCGCTGCAAGTTATAAGAGAATTGGGCAACATCTAGCAACTTTGCCCAGTCCTTTTGAGTAGAGATCACATAATGCCATAAGTAAATTTCAAGTAGTGCATTTGCTCACTCCGTTTGACCGTCGGTTTGGGGATACAAACTCGTAGAAAAGTTTAAGTTCGTACCTAGCAATTTAAAGAGCTTCGTTCAAAATCTCTCGTGAAGCGTGGGTCTTGATCACTCACTATAGAGCTTGGTATCCCCCAATACTAGACCACGTGCTTCAAGAATAGATTGCTTCTTCTGCCGGACAATCTTTCTTTATCATGATGAAAGTAGCATACTTGGAGAACCGGTCTACTACATCATAGTTGTTTGGCAACCTTCTGACTTAGGCAAGTTTACGATAAAATCCATCGAGATGTTTTACCAAGGTCTCTCCAGCATAGGTAAAGACTCGAGCAATCCAGTAGGGGCTCTTTGCTCCATCTTGTTTTGTTGGCAAACAAGGCAAGTTTTCACATGGGTCTCAATATCATCATAGAGGTTGGGCCAATAGTACCTTCCTTTCGCCAATGCTCAAGTCTGATGCATCCCTGGATGGCCTGCCCACCTCGATTAACGACACTCTCGCAAGATCTCCCATCGAAGGTTTTCGTGTGCCGGCACGTACAATCGATGACCTTGGTGTAGAGAAGATCGTCCTTGCACCAAAATTATCTTGGCTTGCCTTCCTAAGCCATTTCGATGAGGGTTTTTACTCTTGGATCATGTTGCAAGTTTTCAAAAAATTCTTCCTACCAGCGATCATTCAATACGACTAATAGCTGCTAGCTCCATCTTCCGACTTAAGGCATCTGCTACGAAGTTGGTCTTCCTCGGCTCGTACTCCAACTCGTAGTCGAACTCTATCAAATAGTTCTGCCACTGAGCTTGTTTAGGAGTTAGTCTCTTTTGGGTTTGAAAATCATGGCAACATTGTCCGTCTGCACTACAAATTTCTTCCCTAACAGATAGTGCCGCCAAGTGTATAGACAATGCACCACCACCATCATTTTCTTCTCTTGAACGGTGTATCGCCGCTCCACATCACTCAGCTTGCGGGACTCGTATGCCACCAGGTGACCTTCTTACATAAGCACCCCACCAATCAAAAACTCCGACACGTCTGTCTCTACTTTAAACATTTTTTCATAACTTGGTAAGTCAAGCAACGGCTCCTCAGTCACTGCCTTCTTCGAACGATCAAAGGCCTCTTGACACTTTGACGTTCATTCCCACTTTTGCCCCTTCTTCAATAAGTCGGTGAGGGGCACCGTTATGCTCGAGTATTCTTGGATAAATCGCCGATAATAGTCAGCTAGCCCAAGGAACAACCTTACTTATAGCACCTTTGTTGGAGGCTCCCACTCCTTTATATCCACCACCTTCTTAGGATCCATCCGAACTTCACCACCACCTACAATGTGACCAAGAAAAGGTACTTCCTGCTCGGCGAACACACACTTCTCCTTTTTCACAAACAAAGAGTGCGCCTGCAAAGTGTAAAACACCCATCGATGGTGCTTAACAAGCTCCTCGAGAGTTCGCTATAGATGGCAATATCATCAATGTAAACAAAAAAAAACTTGTTAAGGAAATCGTTGAGTACCTTATTCATTAGCGTGCAAAATATTGTCGGGGCATTGGTTAAGTCGAAGGGTATGACTGAGAACTCATAAGCTCCATATCGGGTTACACATGTCGTCTTCAAGATGTCTTTCTCTGTGATTCTAACTTGATAGTACCCCGATCTCATGTCTAGCTTTATGAGCCGTTTTGCTGCACCAAGTTGATCAAAGAGATCAGCTATAAGAGGAATAGGGTACTTGTTCTTAACCATGGGTTTGTCCAATGCCCGATAGTCGATGCACATCCTTAGGATGTTATCCTACTTCTTTTGAAATAGCATGGGTGCACCAAATGCAGACTTAGACAGTCGAATGTGCCCAGCTTCCAATAATCCTTGGAGCTTGATAAGCTCGTTTTTCTACTCACTTATCGCATTGTTTTTCTTTTCTTTTATGTATTTTAGTATGTTTTCTTGAATAAACTGAGCATGAGTATATATTATAGGGTGTTACGCTTGCCATGGTGAGATTTCGCAGGTTTTAGGCCAAATTCAATGGAGAACCCGTACCGAAAGCAGCAGATGTTCGAAGAAACAGTCACTTATTCTTCCACCTATGGAATCTGAGCTAATGTAGCATGTCATTTGAAAGATCTTTGAGTTATCTTTCCAACGCAACTGGAATCGGATCAATCGGAGTTCGGATGCGAAAGTTATGGCCAAAACCGTGAGACTACGCAGAAGGGTCGGAAGTGGCGAAAACGTCTCTGTTTCGACCGAAATCAAAGCCATCTCGGCCGAGACAGACTTGTTTGGCGAGATTTGGCGAGATTTTCATATATTTTGGGCGAGAATTGCTTGGGG
>JAPKLW010003380.1:20658-43207 GCA_026898455.1 Plectranthus barbatus
TTTTTAATATTTGTTTTTATCCCTTTAATTTCCTTGCTTTGAAAAACTCAAAACCCTTTTGAATTGATTCACCCAAACAAAAGATCTAAAAACCTTATTCAGTATATGATTTCCCTTCGTAGCACTATCCCTGTGGGTTCGACAACCTTCGGGTTTTATAAACGTATTTGCCCTTTGCTACAATTTGTATGCAGATTTAGCATCGATCAGAGCTGCTTTCTAAGTTCTTCCAACTCCAGGGGTGTCATGCGGTAAGGTGCCATGGCAGGAGGTCTATCATTGGACACCAACTCAATTTCCTTCTTCTTAGATGGAAGTCCTTTGGGAAGTTCGGGTGGCATCACATCTTGACACTCCCCAAGGATTTTAGCAATTTCGGGTGGGACATTTTATCGGACTTAAGCACCACAAGATAGGTTGCTTTGCCTTTTTGTACTCGGTTTAGCTGCATCGCCGATAGAGTCTTCTCTCCAATGCCCTTAGATCTTTTAATGGGAACTATGCATTGGCATTGTGCATCAAGGATGCATACGTAGTCTGCGAATGGGACTATCATAGCATCTATATGGTCCAGAATTTCCATATCAATGACATAATCATAATTATCGAGGGTAATTAGCTCAAGAGTTTCCTTCCCATTCCATTGTCCCTAGCATAAGTCCACGTCCCTTGCTACTCTGCACATTGGGGCTTCTTTCGAGTTAACTGTCTTGAGTCTTCCTAACACTTTTTCAACATGAAGGCTTAGTTTTAACGCAGCTTCCTTGGAGATAAAGAGGTTTGAGTACCCCGTATCTACCAATGCGTTCATCTTATTGCCCGCAATTTCCACCTTTGCGAACATCAAGCCCTTAAACCTTGTCCTCTTGGTCTTGATCGAGCTAAGGATCTATAGAAAACCCAACCGCATCTCTTCTTTCTCCTTATAATCCTTTACGATACTTTCCAGCTTGACTCGAGTTGGACAATCTCGAGCCATGTGTGGACCGTCGCACATGAAACATTTAAGTACTTTCTTTTCGTTATTAAACTTACTTGGTCCAGACTAGTCCTTGTTAATATCAAACCTGGGTGGCTTTCTTGCTTCCGGTCGTGATTGTCATTCTTTGGAACTGCCTTTTCAAAATAGTATTCCATAAGGGACTCCGCCGTAGTGACCGCCATGTGCAAGTCTTACAGGCCCTTCGTTGTAGTTCTTGCTTGGAACATGATTTTAATCCATTCACAAAATGGAAGTATACCTCCTTATCCCACATCAAAGGCACATAAAGCATTAAATCTGTGACTAGTCAAACATGATAGAAATGAGTTGTTACACTTGTAGGAAAATATTTACTACGGTGTCTTGTGGATACTTAAGAATTCTTGTGGGGTGTTAGTTTTTCATTTGTTGAACTTATCGGAATCGTGGACAGAGATTTGATAGGTCTTGTTTTCTTTTTCTTTCCATTACTCGAGGATAAACGATGAGCTAAGTTTGGGTGTGATAACTCGTGAAATCGAGTTATATTCCTATCAAATCTCTTGAGAGGTTAATGGTGTTTTTTGTGTTAGTATGTTGGCATTTTAGTGTCTTGTTTAATGCTTTCTATAATTCTTCGAATGTGCAGCCATGTGTGTGTTTGTTTGTGTTTTGTGTTGAAACGTATGTTGTATGTGTAGCATTTCTCATGTTGAAGGTAATTCTATGCAAAGTTGATACTGATGATATTGCAAGTCAATTCCGAAGGAGTTGATGTGGACCAAAAGCATAGCAAGGTTGTGCTGACTCCGCCATTGAAAGTTAAAGGTGTGGAGATAGCTCCACTCGCAACTTCAAGCTCTTCTAATAGCTAAATCCATCAACCCACGCAAATGAATAAGCACCAACACATGAAGGGGACCGACATCAGGATTGGGTTCGAAGGAGTCAACAAAAGAGCAAGGGAAGGTTGAATAGCATAGTTGGCAAAGCCTGAGGGGGGCATACTGAATCTACAGTGGACCGATCAAAAACTATTGAAGTGGAACTGTCGTGGCAGGATGACACGACGAGAGTGTAATGGAGTCAACATGATGTGCAAAAAGGGCTGACTTGTCTCCAACATTGGCCTAAAACCCAAGAATGGCCCCAAGTATAAAAGGTTGTGGAAGGCATGTTTAGAGGGTAACTCACTCATTTTTATTTGAAAAAAGAAGTTAGAAAGAGAAGGATCATGGTAGAAATAGAAGCTTTATTGCTGGGAAAGAAACTCGTCACCAGAGCTCAGGCAGCGATAGATATCGTACGGCAGGCCAAATTCAGCTTCAGCAGAGTGAAGACATTAGGAATTGAGTGGCTATTTCTATTTTGAGCGAGAATCAACCAAATGGGTTCCAAAATTAATGTTTATGTTCTTATTGTTTTCATCCATGTTATTATGAGCTAATTTCGTTAGCTTAGGTTGCCTTGAAGCTTATGTTGTACTGCACTTTATATATTTATTGAATATTGATTTGTTTTGGTATCTGACCAAGTGGGTTTATTTTATCTACATTGAGATAGAGAGAAGATGTGTAGTTATGTTCTAAATCTGGCTTGAGAGAGTCAATTCAGTGAAAGACTCGGACCAGAGCACGAGTAACAACATAGACATATATTGAAGCGAGTGTCTGTCTAGTAACACATGCTAGAACATGATTAGAATATTTTGCTATTGGCATAGATATATGCAATGATGATTTATTCTTGTCATTTAGGTGAGATCGAGAGAGATCCGAAAGTAGTTGAGGTTAACAGTACCAAGTTAGATCCATTTTCATGTGACAACATCATTTGATTCAGCATAAGTGGATAGACAGCCTAAGCATTTTCTCATCCCTGCTTTTAACTAGTTTTACTGTTTTGTTGTTGCCCTATTTTGCTATTTACCATTAGTTACATTCGTGCTTAATCTAGTTATGAGTTTTCTGGTTTATGTTGTTTGTCATTTTAAATATTGAGTTAGTCGATTTATCTTTTAATTGAGATAGCAATCGCGACTCGTCCAACTCCCGGTGGAGACGATATCTTGGAGTATTACATTCTATATTACTTGGATGTGTGCAATTGCGCAGTTGGAACACACACACACTTGCTTTACCTTTGTTATTGAAAATTGAACCTTTATGCTGAGGATCTGATATACTAACATTACATTGTGTATCACGTGATGTGTTTTAACCTACCAATAATATATCAATCGAAATGCTTTTAGTATATAAATCCATTAGTAGGTAGACTCTTCTACCTTATGTTAGAATGACTCTTTCCCAGTCTTAGAAGTCCATACTGGTCGATTCCCAAGTATCTTGATCTTTTGTCTTTGAGTAAAACAGACTTGTGGAAACACCTTCTTTAAGTCAACTCCTTAAAGGCTTATGGCGGACACATTCTCTTTATCTCTTTGGAAGTCTGGTCTTGCCAATTTCCTTTTATCTTCTTCAATAAATTGGTTGCTGATGATGCTGGCAACTTGCCAGTTTCCAGACACTTCAGCAAAGTAGTCGGCGCTAGCTTCGAGACCCAAACTATGAGATATCTAGCTTCTGTTACAACTCAATAATCCTATACAAGACATTACAAGTTTTTAGTTAAACTCACATTTGCAGACTTGTCATTTCTATACATTTCAAGAATTTTCAAGACCAACTAAAAATTGGCTAAAGAATTTCAAGAATTTTATAATTAAAAACATATTTTCTAGCGCAGTTTGCTCTAAGAAAATGATATCTTCCCCCTCAACACAATGAAGTAATAAGAAGATATTTCTCGATTAAGTATAAGGGAGATAATAAGTTGTTGAACTATATTTTGAAATTGGTTAAGTAATTTTTCAGAGCTAAAACTATTTTACAAGAGTACTAACTAATTTCAGTAAGAGTCAGTTGGGCCACAACATGCTTTCAACACTTCCGTTGTGTATTACCTTGACGTTTTAGATCAACAAAATTATAGAATTTCTTATTTTATGTATTTTAATTTATTGTTTTGGTTGAATAAATTATCATCTTTAGAAAAATGGACGAACTTTGAATAATTGAAGTATTTATTAATAGGCAAAGACTTGTATGAGACAGTCTCACTATTTTTATAGTTAGAAGGATTTAAACCTATCCATTTAGTTTAACTGGATCTTTTAATTACTATTTTCTAAAATATAATTTAAATTAATAAATTTGCTAGAGTTTGCAAAATTGCCCCAAATAAGGCAAATTCAACATATTTTCTCTCAGTAAATTTTCCTCTCATAATATCTTCGGTCTGCAAGAGTGGCTCTCGCAAGGGAGTCTACAGAATTTACTACTTAAATCAAGATTTTTCTCGGAATTAGATTAGGTGCTCTGCGATCTGAGTTTCAGAAACCCGCAAGAAGGAGCGACCTCGATGAAGGATTTGTTTCTGTTCGAGAAGGACGCACGCACCATCGACCAGTCTATGTTACTTTCCGCACAATTGAAGCAAGAGTAGTCGATTTTGTTTCGTAGTTTTTGCAAATGACGAAGAAGAGAAAATATGACATGACATGGCTCGACAAGGTGGATCGAGGCATGTATACAGCTTTTTGCGGGACCGCCAACTCCCTCTCATGGTTTTACTCGTAGGCCGTCAACCAGTAGCATCTCCTTCCAAGCTGATGAACATCAGACGATGGTTCATTTCTAGTTGCCTTCTCCCCTTTTCGTATCATTTTGAATTCCTGCATGTGGACTTTTTATGAGCGTTAATTGAGTTGTAATTTGGCGCTATTTGTCATAGCCATGAGCAATTGAGTAACTTTAGTGAAGGAATTTTGGTTGATACGTGTTATGATTGATTGGTTGGTAATTTATGAGTTATAGGCAAATGTGAGAATTTGCTGAAACCTATTGCTTTGCCTCTGAAACCTTTGGTTTCTGTAATTCTGTTAGCTCAATTATATGTTTTGTGGAGCTTCTGACTTTTTGTTATAATATAATATGTAAAATATCTGTTATTTTCTCAATATGCATGACATAGAATAATGTTGTGTCTAGGAGCTGTGAGTTTTTTATTGGAAATTTAAGGAATTCTTATGCTTAACAATTGTTTTTAACTCTCTGTAACATCTTTTCTGGTTGCAGGAGAAGTTTTGCAATTGGACTTTGAGGTTGCGAGAAAGTGGTATTAGAGCGATGCCAGGTGACATACTCGTCTATGTGCAGGTCTCTCCTTTCATGTGATTACATTTTGATAGCATGCATGCTGAGCATTACATGATGTATGGACCTAGTTGCAACTTGTCCTTTCCAAGTGTCTTTCTTTAGCATTTTCGGTTTGGGTCTCCAATATATGTTGTTAACGAGGAATTTGTTTATAAGCATGTTTATTTTCATTTGCTTGAATAGAGTTTTGAAATAGAAAGTGTTGTTTCATTTAGTGGTAGATGAGTTGGAGACTTGGAGTTGTGCGGATGGATATTGAAGATCATGGCGTATATGTCATCGTCGGAGGAGTTGGAAATGCGGCTAGTGGCGTGGGTTGCATGATGGAGATATGGTATTTCGGGAGGAAGAAGGTCGTGGAGAAGAGGAGGCGAATGTAGATGCAGTTGGTGGCGATGATTGATTTACTAAATAAATCATTTTCACATACTCAAATGATGCGTGTATTTCTTTAGTTAGAATGATTGATTTTACTTTAGTAAATAATGTATTTAGTTTTTGTTTACTAAATACATTGATTTCATGGAATAATTAAATGATGTATTTTTTTATTAGAATGGTGTTTTTATTTTAGTAAGTAATGTATATAGTCTTTAATGTAAATGAAATTTTCAAATGATGTTTTCTTTAAATTTGAATCATGTATTTTATTTAAAAAAATGATGTGCTTTTAGTTTTTATTTACTAAATACATCATTTCCACTTAATTATATATGAAATACTAAAATGATCTATTTCTCTATTAAAATAATATATTTTATTTCAAATGATGTATTTAATATTTATTTATTGTATATACCACTTTCTCTTCAATGTAATTTGAATACTCAAATGATGTATTTTTTTATTTGAATGATTATTTTATTTTAATAAATGATGTATTAATTAGTTCTTGAACAAAACAAATTTCAATGTTGTCAAGGAAAAGTTTAATTGAAGAATTTAATTCCATTTGCAGTTTTGTGAGACACCTTACAAGAAAATTAAGAAAATTGATGCTCATTCCAATAACCCAAATTCAGAAATATCATACTTTTTTTTAACAAAGATGAATATTTTTGTTTGTTAAATGATATATTTATTTACACCAATGTAATTTATTTTTTTTTAACGATTTAGTTTTTTATTTAAGTATCAAATACTTCATAATATGTGGAATACTCAAATGAGTAATTAAAATGATTTATTTTATTTTAGTAAATGATGCATTTTATCCTATGTATCTAGTCATTATAATGATGCATTTAATCCATGTAAATGATATACTTGCTTTTTAGAAACTATCTATTGTTTTTCTTAAATGGTGTATTTTTGTTCTTAATTAAATAATGTATTCCTTTATTGTAATAATGTAATTTATTTTTTGTAATGATTTAGTTTCTTTTTAGGATCAAATATATCATTGTATATAAATTACTCGAATGGTGCATGTATTTCATTAATTAAAATGATGTATCTAATGTTTATTTATTAAATACATTATTTTCTCTTAATTGTATAGGCAACACTCAAATGATCAGCAAGTACCACCTATAGCTATGTACAGACTACAGACGCATGGCTCAAGGGCAAGAGTGATGTGATTTTATATGGAGAGAGAGGGAGAGAATGTGTTGCAATCCTGGACATAGGTTCTTATAGCACAAAGTACCATGAACGAGTTTGGGATGCACCTCCATCATTAAGCACCTCCACCCAAATATAAACCCAACCGAAACATTGTTTCTCATAGCCAGAGAAGTGTGATTTCCCCAAACAAAAATCACTCAGATTTCCGACGGTGAAGTTGTCTCTAGCGTCATCACGGTGCCATAAATCCCTAAACTCAGACTAACATGCATGCATCAAGAAAACCAGAGCCCACGCGACTTATAAATGATGCGTTGAAGATGAAGAAAGTGGGCTCATTACCACCTTGTAAACCTCCAATTGCAACGAGAAAACTGTGGATTGTTGTTTTACAATGTCTGAGAACACACGAACAAAGCAGTGTTGGACAGAGAAAGACAAACACGGCGGTGTTAAAGTACAAAGAATTGACAACTAGAACAATGTTTAATGTATGAAGAAATAATAAACAAAATAGTGTTAAAGCTAAGTCGAGGAGTCTTCTTCCCGCAAGACAATTATGCCAACGTAGTGCTCAGATTTAGGCGTGTTGTCCCCAAAGGTAAAACGGCTACATCTCGGTTGAAGCAGCACCGCAATCAAACAAGCTCTGGCGAACTGAACGGAGTTTGGACTGAATTGACCGGTGATGTTGGACAATTTTCAGAGAGATTTTTTGGCAGAGTGTTTGCAGCTGAGAGCTAAAAATATGAAGTACATGTATGCACCTAGAGATGCCTATTTATAGGCTTCAACACATGAGGGAGCATGTCTACCATTTATGGCTTGACAACCGTTACAAACTCAAACATGAAGTCTGACAACAGTTACAGAGTCAAACATCGAGTCTGACACCATTACACTCTCAAACATCAAGTCTGAGACGGTACAACCTCAGCAATTACACTCTCAAACATCAAGTCCGAGTAGTCATAACCTCAGACATTAAGTCTCACAGTTACATGCTGAAGTTAATGATTGACATTATGGTGTTGACCGTAATGGTCCAGAATTCAAAACATGTGACTAAAACGGTCCAGAATTCAAAACATATATGCTAACTTATCAGCCACGTCATAGGAACTGACCAAAAAAAGTCAAGTCCAAGTACAACATGCTGGTGTTCGACAAGATCCAACAACAAATCCAACACTCTTGTGTTCAACAAGTCCAACACGATCGTGTTAGTCGTCCAAAAAGTTAAGGACATCATATATATGTTAAACCATTTCATACACCATAATATTCCAACTATTAGTTCAATTTCTCACTCACCTGAATTTGGATTTAAGAAAATAAAACATTTAATATGAGAATTTACACAAGTAAACCCCAAAATTTCCAACAATCCCCCCCATGAGTGGAAATGCCTAAATGCATAGCCAATTTAGTCGTAGAGAAACGTTAATGCACACGAAGAGGTAGCTTGTGGCTTTGAACCTTTCGTCTTCAATATCATCGAGTACACTGGCGGCTTAGTGGTAAGAATACCTTGAACTACTCCTCCATAGTGTGCACTTAGACAACGACATTGAAACATTAACATTTCAAAACTCCATCCGTTCTCACGTTTGTTTCCATTACGGGCCATGGAAAACTCTTTTGGATTCATAAGTGATTCATTTGAAGCGGCCCCCACTTCTCACTTATATAGGTGATCTCCTATTTTAGAGTATCCTGCCTTACTCAACCACTACGAGGTTTTCAGGAGTCATTAAAAGTCGATTGACTTAACCTATACCACATGCAGGCTTAAAACACCTAGGATTGCCCACCTAGGGAAAAGACGAATTAGGTGTTATCGCTCGAACTTATATAGCTTGGTTTTCCCATTGAACCTAGTTCTTGGGATCTCCAATCACCTAGGTTGGGTGTCCACTATACTCATTCTAGATTGTGGATTTTAGTCCCATTCCCTCTAGCAACGCATACATTTGATCTCGGTTTAACCCTTTGGTTAGCGGATCCGCTAGGTTATCTATTGACTTCACATATTCAATATAGATAACCCCATTTGAGATCAACTATCTAACGGTGTTATGTCGACGATGAATATGTCTCGATTTACCGTTAAACATGTTGTTCAGTGCCCGACCAATAGCAGCTTGGTTGTCACAGTGAATCATCACCGAGGGCACTGGTTTGCTCCAACAAGGAATGTCTTCAAAGAAGTAACGAAGTCATTCTGCTTCTTCACCAGCTTTATCTAAATCTATAAACTCAGATTCCATTGTGGAGCGGGCTATACACATCTGCTTTGTCGACTTCCACGAGATTGCCCCCCTCCCCACCAATCGTAAACACATATCCACTCGTGGAATGTGAATCATTGATGTCGGAGATCCAATTGGCATCACTGTACCCTTCAAGTACAGGTGAAAATCTAGTGTAGTGTAGCCCTAAGTTAAGGGTATACTTTAAATATCTCAAAACTCTCACAAGAGCTTTCCAATGTTCTTTACATGAATTGCTCGTGTATCTACTCAATTTATTTAATGAGTAAGCAAGATCAGGTCGAGTATAGTTAGTCAGATACATCAGACTACCAATGACCCTTGCATACTCCTCTTGAGCTACAGGGTCACCTCGGTTCTTGCTCAGGTGAACATTGAGTTCCAGAGGTGTTTTAGCTGGTGAACTATCATAAGTATTGAATTTTCTAAGTACTTTCTCGACATAATGAGATTGTGATAAGACAATTCCATCAGTTCTTCGTATGATTTTGATCCCGAGGATCACATCAGCTACACCCATATCTTTCATATCGAAGTTTTGGTTCAACATTCTTTTAGTATCAACGATTACTTGTTGATTGTTTCCCATAATCAACATGTCATCTATATGAAGGCAAACAATAACAAAGGAGTTAGAGGTACATTTATAATAGACACATTTGTCACACTCGTTGTACTTAAACCTGTTTGCCAACATTGCGTTGTCAAACCTCAGATGCCACTGTTTAGGCGCTTGTTTTTATCTTGTCAGTTTGTACACCTCTTTCTCTTGACCTGGTGTTCGAGATCAAGATATATAACATCAATATGTTATTCATCATGTCACGATACGTTATTGTGACACATCATCTTAACACACAAGGTTAATCATTTTTTAGCACATGACCTTAAGTTCTTTGGTTTGTTAAAACATATTAATTGTGTGATCAAGAGATTATAATGTCTCAAACTAGATTTTTGCACATTCACCTTGTAGTGAATTACTTATAATACCACAAACATCATTGTGTTGGTATTATCACCACTATAAACCCCACATAGTGTCAGATTTAACAACTTAGAGGTTGATGGCTTTATCATAGTTCACAAGGTGCTAGTATACACCTTTAGACCAAAATAAGATAAGGAATATTCAATCAAAGAAGCATCATAAATTTCACATTTTCATTCTTCAAACATGAAGAATTATATGCTTAACATCACATTTAACCCTTCAATTGAATTATCCTTAATTTTTCATCATATTTAACTTGGTCAATTCTATTAGTCATGTCAAACAAAGTGTGAGACATACTAGGCAATTAAGTATTTGCTCCACCAACGTGAGCATGTATCATTCAACACGACATTAACATCTTGCGTCATAAAGAACTTTGAACCATAATGACATTTTATCTCACTCAATAAAGTAGCAACTTTATTACAATAAAATGAAAATTTCAAAGCCTACGCAATCAAGTTGTTGTCGTCCCAATCATTACTGTGTTCAACATTGCGGGCATCCATCTTCCCTTTGCCTTTGCCTTTAGCTTTAGGCTTCTTGCACTGACTAGCCATGTGGCAAGGCTTGCCACAGTTGTAGCAATCACCCTTGAACCTAGGCTCTTTTATCACGATGCCTTTGTTCAATAGGGTAGACCTCTTTCGTTTATTTGATGAACCACCACATTCCTTCAAATTGGCCTTAGCAACCTCTTCATCCATAGCCCTTGGCTTAAGATCAAACCTTTAATTATCTTCTTCAATACGAAGTTTGACAATCAAATTTTCAAGAGTCATAGCCTTTTGTTAGTGCTTAAGATAACTCTTGAAGTCCTTCCACGAAGCGGGTAGCTTTTCTATGACCACAGCCACGTTAAAAGCATCGGGAAGCATCATCCCCTCAGCTTGAACGTTGTGCAAGATCAATTGAAATTCTTGCACTTGTTCTACAACTGATTTGTTGTCTACCATCTGGTATGACAAATACTTGGCCACGGCGTACTTTTTAGTACCCGCGTCCTCTGTTTGGTACTTTTTCTCTAGCATTTCCCATAGTTCTTTTGATGTTGTTACATTCGAGTATACAACATATAAGGGATCTACTAAAGCATTAAGAACAAAATTCTGACAGAGGAAGTCCCCGTGGCACCAATTGTCGAAGGTGACATGCTTGTTCCGGTCCGTCTCATCATCAGTGCACTCGGGATTGTCTTCCTTCAAATAGTTAGGTAGCCCCAACGTGGTTATGTAGAACAACATCTTCTGCCTCCACGTCTTAAAGTCGACGCCGGTGAACTTGGAGGGCTTCTCCGCTTGAGCGTTGGGAGGAAGAGGACTTTGGTTGAGTTGCGGAGCATTCGGATCATAAGGAGGCACATTGTCTCCACCACCATTACAGGAAGATGCCATCTCAGATTGTAAATTAATTGTCTTGCAAATGTTGTTTTACAATGTCTGAGAAAACACGAACACAACAGTGTTGTACAGAGAAAGACAAACACGACGGTGTTAAAGTACAAAGAAATGACAACCAGAACAATGTTTAATGTATGAAGAAATAACAAACAAAATAATGTTAAAGCCGAGTCGAGGAGTCCTCTTCCCGCAAGACAATTATGCCACCATAGTGCTCGGATTTAGGCATGTTGTCCCCTAAAGTAAAATGGCTACGTCTCGGTTGAAGCAACACCGCAATCAAACAAGCTCTGGCGAACTGAACGGAGTTTGGACTGAATTGACCGGTGTTGTTGGACAATTTTCAGAGAGAGTTTTTGGCAGAGTGTTTGCAGCTGAGAGCTAAAAATATGCAGTACATGTATGCACCTAGAGATGCCAATTTATAAGCTTCAAAACATGAGGGAGCATGTCTACCATTTATGGCTTGACAACCGTTACAAACTCAAACATGAAGTCTGACAACAGTTACAGAGTCAAACATCGAGTCTAACACCATTACACTCTCAAACATCAAGTCTGAGATGTTACAACGTCAGCAGTTACACTCTCAGACATCAAGTCCGAGCAATCATAACCTCATACATTATGTTCTGGACAGTTACATGCTGAAGTTAATGTTTGACATTATGGTGTTGACCGTAACAGAATTCAAAACATGTGACCAAAACGGTCCAGAATTCAAAACATATATGTTAACTCATCAGCCACGTCATAGGAACTGACTAACGAAGTCAAGTCTAAGTCCAACATGCTGGTGTTCGACAAGATCCAACAACAAGTCCAACACTCTTGTGTCCAACAAGTCCAACACGATCGTGTTAGTCGTCCAAAAAGTTAAGGACATCATATATATGTTAAACCATTTCATACAGCATAATATTCCAACTATTGGTTCAATTTCTCACTCACCTTAATTCGAATTTGAGAAAATAAAACATTTGATACGAGAATTTACACAAGTGAACCCCCAAATTTCCAACAAGGATTACCGTTGTTTTTGGTGAGCAAGAAAATATACATAAAAAGGATATAGTTCTTCGTGTATAGAAAGTAGCGGGCAGCATAGAGGCGGACGAGGAGGAAGAAGGCAAGGGGAGAATCCGGCCAACATCTTTCACGGCTGCCACACCGCATCGCTGTTTTGTGGATGAAGAATTGTTTGGTTCCAAAATGAATAATTTGGATTTAGTCGACTATCTGGCTGATTTAAACCTATAATAATATGGATCTTTGTCACAAAACCAACTCTTATTAATATGAATTAGTTATTAGCTAGTAAATTTGTACGATAATTTAGAGTTAATAAAATATAATAATATCTTCAAAAATATCTTAGTGTTTATCTATAAAGATTTGATGGTGTGAGATTTGAGCTATCGATAATTTATGAATGATGAATTCAATATTGTTGTGGGGATTAGTTGGCCATGGGTTATTCTTCCAAGCCCAGTCTTTTTATATCCGAGCCAATTCTATTATTCTAGGTTTGGTTTATGGATTGGGTTTGTGGTTCGGGTTTTGGGTCGGTAAGTTAGTTGGAGCAGTTACAACCCGATTCCCTATATATATATCTTATCTGACCCGGTTCCCTCATATGTTTGTGCGATCAAACCCTAACCCTAGCCGCATTATCTCTTCTCTCTCTATTCGCTATCCCTTCTCTCTATCCTTTTGATCCTGTAGTGGCCGGAAAGATGACTTCCAGTGAGAGATCCGGTGAGTTGAGTGTAGCCTTGAGTGTTGCTACCCGTAGTCGAAGCCAGAGGTCGGTTGGAAGGCGAAGGCTCATACAGAGGTGAGTTCTGAGCCAACACGAAGTCCCTAACCATCGAGGCAGGACTCCGACAACCTCCGCAAGTCCAGAAGATCCAAAGTGCGTAGACCCAGTCCAGAAGAATGAGAAGAGGGCGGTTTAAGCTTGGAGAACGAGAGCCGAGTCTCTCGTGCGAGGAAATTAAGTCCGATCTGGGCTCAGTCAGATCCAGCAAAAAACTGGTCGGAAAAACAAAGGAGCAGGCCTGATAACCAACAATTGTAACGCTAATAAAAATATAATTTAGATAACCATATATTTTATATAATCTGATGGCTATTAAGCATCCTTATTTAGCATTTAATTAATTTTAAGCATTTGTGCACTCTATATATGTAAGCTTTTACTTTTATCAAATTGTTGATATATTTAGTTGACACATATATAATTAACAAATGGGCTCTATCAATAATGAAGAGTACTTCTATACACAACCTTATTTTTTCTTTACAGCCTCCTAAATAACCAAAAAAAAAAAAAAACCATTCGAATATAGATTCTTAACCTTACATTCCTATTAAATCCCTACAAAATAAAGCCATGTATACTAAGAAAATAAATTCTTGCAGCCCTCCTGTATACTTCTTTGCTGGAAAACGGCAAATCAAATTTTTATAAGAAAAATATCTTTTTCACTTTTATGAAAAAGCATTGATTGCGTATTGTTCATTGTTTGAAACATAATGAATTTCATTTTATTTTATTTTTTTAAAGAAGAAGAGGAAAAATGAGTTTTTTTTCACTTTTATGGAAAAAATATTGATTTCAAATTAGAATCCTCATATTGAATTTGACACATAATTCAATTAATGTTTTTGTTACACTCAATGAATAAGATTCTAAGATTTTGAGTTGCTCTTTTGTAGGTATGAGGTTAAGCATATGTCTATATCAATTTTTATTATGAGAAACTTCGACATACAAAATAATATTTGTTATTTACAATTTACATTAAAAATGTAAAGAAATAAATTTACAATTTTCTAATTTTATAGCTATTTCTTATAAAATAAATGTAATTGTGAAAGAAAAAGTCTTGGTGGGTGCGGCTTGATTAAATTGATTTTTAAATAGATAAGGGTAATAAGGAAAAAATGACCTTTGATTTTTATATTTGTATTTTAATTATTTTCTAGAGTTATATGAAAAAATTTAGGAGTTAATGATTAGAAATTTAGAATCACCCTAATACTTGATATTGTCAAAGAAAAATAAAAAGGGATGTGTAAATAAATAACTACATAATGGGGAGCACTGTAAATGACCTAATACTGGAAAATTACGTAAAGAGAAATTTAAGCTTGGGTAATTATAAAAACACCATTCCTTCCCCCTTCGACAACCGAGGTTGTTTAGTAGGGGAAGAATCGAAGTCTCCATCGCACGGCTGGCTTAACTGATATGCCGCCATCTCCTTTCATCTCCTCCGCCTCACAAATTTTATTAAACTGAAAATTGAATAAATTGTTCAATAACAAGGCCTATATATAGGCAAACTCAAATCCTAATAAACTAAGGAAATAAATATATCTAAAAGATACAATTCAAAATTACTTAAATAAATAACTACCAAATCTTAAGATAAATCAAATATTCAATAAATCTTCTTGAAATATCTTGATAAATCCTGCCAACTAGATCTCCATCACTTAACATCTCCAAAGAAGCTACGTCCTATGAAAAATCATTGTACACTCAAGAAGTCCCGCCGTTTGAAGTTGAAGCAATGAAGATACAACATTGGAGAGAAGTTATTCAGAAAGAAATGGATGCTCTAGCCAAAAGCACATATGATAAATGTCCACTACCTGAAGGAAAAAAGCCAATTGGTTGCAAGTGGGTCTTCACCATTAAAAGAAAACCAGACGGCTCCATTGAACGATACAAGGCTAGACTGGTAGCTAAAGGATACACCCAGACCTATGGGATTGACTATGCAGAAATTTTTTCCCCTGTAGCCAAGATGAACACAGTCAGGGTATTAATGTCTATTGTTGCATCAAAGAATTGGGCACTTCACCAGTTTGATGTTACAAATGTAGGGATTTTCCGTAAACCGAATCACAAAACCCAAATGAACCGGATCGATTTATGGATATTGCATACAATAATATTCACAATAAAACCTAACATGCTCATATGAATTTAATACGATATTGTGGATTAAGAATTACTGTAATTCCGTTGAGTCTGATCCGATCTTTTGCGTTTGAATTTCCAACTTTAATTCAACCACGCAATTCGATTTTATCTGCGGAAACAGAAATTAGATATCTAATTTCTAGATGAAAATCAAAATAAAGAAAATCAAGGGAAAAGAAATATGTTCTCCAGATTAGATCTTCAGATATGTATCCCAATGCTGTTCAGATCTGCTACTTGTGAGGATTCCACAGATCTGTATTGTAGGCCGGAGCAAAAAAACTCTTCTTCTCCCCTGTACATGCGCCGCCCTCTCTCTCTCTGCCTCTGGGGTTTCACTGATTTGAATGTGTTCAAAAGTTTCTAGGGTTTCCAGAGAGAGTGGTCTATTTATAGACCCAGGGTTTTATCCCTAATGGGCTACTGGGCCTTTTTTCAGCATATTTAATTGGGGCAGACCTGTGACCTAATGCAAATAATAAAGTGGGCTTATAAATTAATTAATTCCCATGTCCACAACCCAGGACACAATTAATTAATTAATATTAATTCTTTTTCACCACAGAATTAATACTGACCCACCCCTTTATTACCACGTTGTGAGAACGGGCTGCATTAATTGAGAATCCCCATATTTAAGGTTAGCGGATATTCATTAATTAATTGGAGCCTCTGACAAGCTCTAACTACAATTAATTAATATCTTATAATTCCTGAGTAGTACCACACAATCCTTATCACTCGTGCCTGAACTTAATCAGCCTGCACGACTTTGGCACGATGAATGTTATTGAGCTCCTCAAGGAATGTCCCCATCCTATTACTCGGATATGGTTACCTAAACCCAGTCTCAGATAGTACTACACGAACCGCTATTACCCAAGATGCGGATATACGAGCACATTACTTAGACTCTCCACCATGGCAAGTCAAAGCAACAGTCAATCCGTGCAAACCCCTGAACCTTTGTTTGGGATTGGACTCAATCAAAACTGAGATCTTGTATTCGCTGATGTTAGACAGACAAATACATCTCACTGCGGTCCATCAATACGCCACCCCTTGCGTACCAGCATGTCAAGTAACCAAGACAGACTACTTATTCCGACAATGTCGAAGCCATCCGGACAGACGTATCCTCATACGCTGTCTCGACTGTGATTAGGTTTATGTCTCACTAGGTCAAGTCATCATACTGTCTTCTGCGATCTACAACACGTCGTATGATTGTCCCTATCGGTGAGACAAGAGGATACCATTGTTCATACACGTAGTTTGTTTAACAGATAGGAGAAATAAACCGTTGTATACTCATTATAATAAATTCTTTCAGTATACAAAACTCATTAACAAATGCCTTTCTTCATGGCGATCTGAAAGAAGAAGTCTATATGCTACCACCTCCTGATTTTTCTCACGAGTTTAAGGAGAATAAATTCTGCAGGCTCAAAAACCCCCTCCATGGTCTCAAACAATCCCCTAGAGCCTGGTTTGGAGATTTACAACATTCATGAGAAAACTTAGCTTCCAGCAGAGTAATTCTGATCATACCCTCTTTATCAAACAGGGAGGAAATCTACTAACGTGTCTTATCATTTACGTTGACAATATGATCCTGACAGGAGATGACACAGAAGAAATTGTTAAGTTGAAAGAAAATCTGTTTAAGGAGTTTGAAATGAAGGATCTGGGAAGATTGAAGTGCTTCCTGGGTATTGAAGTTCTCATATCAAAACGAGGCATATTCATCAATCAGAAGAAATACACTCTTGATCTCATTACTTAGGCTGGATGTCTTGACTGTAAACCAGCTGCAACTCCTATTACGGTCAATCATGGGCTTCAAAATAGAGAAGGAGGTGATAGTATCAACGACTTGTGGGGCGTCTCATCTACCTTTCTGACACCCGCCCTAATATATCATATGCGGTGGACATTGTGAGCCAGTTCATGCACCATCCTCAAACTGAACACCTGGAAGCTGCATAGAGGATAATCAAATACCTAAAGGGTACTTTTGATTTTGGAATTTTCTTCAAAAAACCAGATAACCTCAAAATTCAAGCATACACAGACGCAGACTGGCCCGAAAATTCGATAGATAGAAGGTCTACTGCCGGCTATTTTTCCCTAGTTGGAGGAAATCTCGTCTCATGGAGGAGTAAGAAGTAGAAAGTTGTTGCCTTGTCTAGCGCAGAGGCTGAGTTCAGAGGCATCAAAAGTGGAGTAACAGAGATACTGTGGCTAAGGAAATTAATGAAGGAGTTAGGATTGTTTTCTGGAAAAAAATGTCGACTTTTCTGCTACAACAAGGCAACTATAAGTATTTCAGGAAACCCAGTCCAACATGATCGCACAAAACATGTGGAGGTGGATCAACATTTCATAAAGGAGAACATTGAGAATGACACCATTGCATTACCCTTTGTCTCATCTAAAGATCAACTCGCTGATATCCTGACCAAAGCAGTGGATTCCAAGAACTTCTCAGAGATTCTGGGCAAGTTAAGTATCGGATAATCCGATACTTAACTTAAGGAGAAGTGTTGGAAAGAATCGAAGATTAGAGGAAGATCCGGGATTAGATCAAATTAGATCACTAATTTGCTCTTTCCATATATTGTTTACATCCACCCTATATAAGGGTATCTTGTACACCTTCTACATATTGAAATAAAAAAAGAAGAGAATAGAAACAAAATTCCTCCAAATCTCCTACCATGACAACCATTACCATTTAACAGTTATTACATTTTGATAACATGTACTACTTTTTTGCTGAGCATTTACATGATGCATGGACCTGGTCGCAACTTGTCCTTTCCAAGTGTCATTCTTTAGCATTTTCGGTTTGGGTCTCCAATAAATGTTGTCAATGAGGAATTTGTTTATAAGCATGCTTATTTTCATTTTCTTGAATGGTCGTCTTGTCAGTTTTGAAACAGAAAGTATTATTTCTTTTAGTGGTAGATGAGTTGGAGTTCTGCGGATGGATATTGAAGATCATGGCGTATATGTCATCGTCGGAAGAGTTGGAGATGTGGCTAGTGGCATTGGGTTGCATGATGGAGATCCTGTATTTCGGGAGGAAGGAGGCGGTGTAAAAGAGGAGGCGAATATACATGCGGTTGGTGGCGATGATGAATTTACTAAACAAATCATTTTCACATACTCAAATGGTGCATGTATTTCTTTAATTAGAACGATTGATTTTATTTTAGTAAATAATTTATTTAGTTTTTGTTTACTAAATACATTGATTTCATAAAATAATCAAATGATGTATTTCTTTGATAAGAATGGTGTGTTTTATTTAGTAAGTAATGTATTTAGTCTTGATCTATTATTATACACATTTTTTTCTCTTTTATGTAAATGAAATTTTCAAATGATGTTTTCTTTAAATTTGAATGATGTATTTTATTTCATAAAATGATGTATTTTTAGTTTTTATTTACTAAATACATCATTTTCACTTAATTACATATGAAATACTCAAATGATCTATTTCTCTATTAGAATAATGTATTTTATTTTAGTAAATGATGTATTTAATATTTATTTATTGTATATAGCATTTTCTCTTTATATAAATTGAATATTCAAATAATATATTTCTTTTATTTAAATTATTATTTTATTTAATAAATGGTGTATTAATTACTTCTTGGACAATACAAATTTCAATGTTGTCAAGGAAAAATTTTATTGAAGAATTTGATTCCCTTTGCACTTTTGTGAGATCACCTTACAATCCAACAAAAATTGAAGAAAATTAAAAAAATTGATGTTCATTTCAATAACCCCTTTTTCAGAAATATTATATACATATATATATAGGGGATCCAGTGAGAAAATTCTTAACGTGAGAAAATGAGAAAAATGCTTGATTGCATTCAAGACATTGCTTGATTGTATTCAGGTTGTTGCTTGATTGCAATGTTGCTTGATTGTGTTTTAGTTGTTGCTTGATTATTTTGTTGTTTAATTGCGTTTTTGTTGTTTGATTGTGTTTTAGTTGTTGCTTGATTCAATATCAACCATTGATTCTCTTAGATCTGATGGACATGATTCATTCTTTTTTTTTTCTCACAGGGAGATTTTTTTTTACATGATCCCTCCTCTATATAAAGATGAATATTTTTGTTTGTTCTCAAATGATATATTTATTTACACCAATGTAATTTATTTATTTTAATGATTAAGTTTTTATTTAAGTATCAAATACTTCATTATATGTGGAATATTGAAATGATTAATTAAAATAATTTATTTATTTTAGTAAATGATGCATTTTTTCCTATGTATCTAGTCATTATAATGAGGTATTTAATCCATCTAAATGATGTACTTGCTTTTTAGAAATCATCTATTATTTTCCTTAAATGATGTATTTTTTGTTCTAAATGATGTATTCCTTTATTGTAATGATTTAATTTATCTATTTTTAATGATTTTTAGTTTCTTTTAAGGATGAAATATATCAATAATGTATATGAACTACTAATTAAAATGGTATATTTCTTTAATTAAAATGATGTATTTAAAGTTTATTTATTAAACATGTTATTTTCTCTTAATTGTATAGGCAACACTCAAATGATCAGCAAGCACCACCTATAGTTAATGTAGAGACGCATGGCTCAAGTGCAAGAGTCATGTGATTTTATATGGAGAGAGAGGGTCCTAGCATGTGTTGGTGTGTTGCAATCCTGGAGATATATAGATTCTTAAAGCACAAAGTAGAGAATCCATGAACGAGTTTCGGATTCACCTCCATCATTAAGCACCAACCCCTCTAATTACTGATTATCGAATGTTGCTACCAACACCACCTCCTCCACCCAAATATAAACCCAACCGGAACTTTGAAACATTGTTTCTCCCACCACAGTCCGTCGCCAGAGAAGTGTGATTTCATGCAGCCCGGCCCAAACAAAAATCACTCAGATTTCCGATGGTACGAAGTTGTCTCTGCGTCATAACGATGCCATAAATCCCTGAACTCAGGCGTCAAGAAAACCAGACAACGATGAGTTTGAAGACGAAGAAAGTGGGCTCATTACCACCTTGTAAACCTCCAATGGCGACGAGGAAACTGAGGATTACCGTTGTTTTGGTGTGCAAGAAAATATACATAAAAAAGGATGCCTCGTGATTAATTAGAAAGTAGCGGGCAGAGGAGAGGCGGACGAGGAGGACAAAAGGCAAGGGGAGAATCCGGCAACTTCTTTCACGGCTGCCACACCGCATCGTTGTTTTTGTGGACCAAGAATTGTTTGGTTCGAAAATGAAGAACTGGGATTTAAGCTTCCCCTTTGATTCAGTCATAATATGGATCACAAGACCAACTCTAATTAATATGAATTAGTTATTAGTAAATTTGTGCACTCTATGTAACATTTAATTAATTTTAAACATTTGTGCACTCTATGTAAGCTTTTATTTTTATCAAATTGTTGATATATATTAATTTGAAACATATATAATTAACAAATGGGTTCTATCAATGAAGAGTACTTCTATATATACACAACCTTAATTTTTCTTTACAGCCTCCTAAATTAAAAAAAAAAAAAACCATTTGAATATGGGAAGGTCTCAGGTTAGATACGCTTAAACGGTTTAGGCGGGTTTTATCCATTAACTCAAGCCAAACTCATCTAATATACCTTAATTGGGAATTAATAAACCCTATTTTGAATGGGTGAACTCATTTGAGTATGGATAAAACTCGCCTAAACCGTTTAGACGTACCTAACGCAAGTTTTTGCAATTGAATATACTTTCTTAACCTTACATTCCTATTAAATCCCTACAAACAAAAATAAAACCCTGCATACTAAGAAAATAAAGCCTCGCAGCTCTCCTCGATACTTCTTTGCTGGAAAACGGCAAATGAATTTTTTTTTAAGAAAATGAACTTTTTCACTTTTATGAAAAAACATTGATTGTGTATTGTTCATTGTTGTGTTACCAATTTGATTACGAATCTATTTTGTTTATGTAATTGCTGTAATAAGATGAATTGTAGAAGAAGTAAGGAGATAGGAAGGAGATAGATTAGGGTAATTTTTTTCCCTTCATTCATTCGTAACCCAAGATATTTAAAGCTAACATAATTGGGCCAAAATAGTTAGGCCAATAAAAGATAAAAGGCAAATTGGGCTTATAATCCAATTTAATTATTTTGACAAATCCCTAGCCCAAAAACATATTAATTAAGATAGAAATCATAAAGGCCATTCTCCACTTCAATCACCTCACGTGTGCCCTTGCCCCAATTTATCTTGTCTCCATCTTCCAGTTTTCCAACATCACGCATTCCTCCGCCCTTCTCTTCGGCAGCACTCTCTCTCCCTCTCATTCCCTTCTTCCCTACACTCAAACCTGTGACATTACCCTCCCGTCGAAGACATCCTTGACCCCAAGGATATAGTTGGGCATAAGATTTAGCCATGAACTTTTTATCTTCCCAAGAACTCAAACTCATGTTGCCCGGTCCCCATTTAACCAAAATCTGGTCGACAACGGTTCCCCCTCTCTGAATCGTACGCTCGTCCTCAAACTCAATCGGTACCAAATGAAAGATTCCATCTTTATCAACTTCTGGAACCATAGTTGAAAGAATATTGTCCCTCTTCACTGATTTCTTCAAAAGTGATACATGAAAGACAGGATGCAACTTGGACTCAGCAGGTAAATCCAACTTATATGCAACCTTCCCTATCTTCTGAATAATCCGGTACGGCCCAAAAAATGAGAGGCTAATTTTAGATTCCTTCGCAGGGACACAGAATTCTGTCGATAGGGCTGTAATTTGAGGTATACTTCTTCTCCTACTTGATACTCCTTCTCAGATCTGCTCTTATCAGCCTGGACCTTCATGCGATTTTGGGCTTTTGCCAAGTTCTCTTTAACAGCTTTCAAAATTGCCTGTCGATCAAGCAGATAATCTTTGACTTCGTTCTCTGCAGTGTTTAAAAGTTGAGCAGCAGGCAAATAGGGAGGTGAATACCCGTATAAAGCCTTAAAAGGTGTAGTCTTCAGAGAGGAATGATGACTGGTATTGTACCAGTATTCAGCCAGGGGAAGCCACTTTAGCCAATATTTCGGAGTGTCAGAGGTCAAG
>JAPKLW010003381.1:0-18654 GCA_026898455.1 Plectranthus barbatus
AGTTTGCACAGTTATCAGTTTTCAGATATACACCAGCACTTGAGTGCTGGGTTTCAAATACAAATTTAAATACTGAAAGCAGATAAAGGCAAAGGATTTTTATAGTGGTTCGATCAACTGATCTACGTCCACTCTCCAGTCGACTCACTGGAAATTCACTATAAGAGCAATCAGGTACAAAGAGTCCTACGATCTATCTCCAACTGGTAGATGCCCCGTCTACCAGTCCACTGGATCAACCGCTCTCGGTCCTTGTCCTTCTTCAGCTCTCGTCAGATGGATGGAGTGCGAGCACGTCACTTCAACCTCCTCCTCTGACTGGTTGGGTGTTGAGTTCTCCCAAGAACGTAAATCCTCTACGGCAAACTGCCCGTAATAACTCAAGAGCTGGCTGGCTCTAGAGCAGCTATGTTCTTCCTCAGAAAGAGAAAGAACACCAAGCGAGGTCTGTAACTTACAAGCTGGAAGCTTGAAGTCTCGTGTTTGAATAAATCAACACACGGATAGCCTTTAGAGAGGCCTCGAAAGTTGTATGCTTTTACTTGCTTGAGCGTAATAAATTTCAGTCTTTCGGTAGGTGAAGAGTTGGCCAAGAACATTGAATGTTGATGGATCCCAGGTATTTATAGCCGAGGGATCCCATTCAAATATTCTAGCCGTTTGGACACATCCGGAATGGGTCTCTGTCCTCGGATGTACTTCAGACGGCGGCAGGTAGGAATTTCAGGAAAACGCCATACCTGTGTCTGCTTTTTCTGACACAGACCTCTTTGTGTCAGAACGGCATTATTTCGTCAGTACGAGGAATCGCAACTGGTGTCTTGAACTGATAGACTTTAAGGATATCCTTCCTTAAAGTCTTACTTTATCAGTATATTCCTCAGACGAATCTTCTTTTTGTCTCTAAGACTCTGGGAGAACGAATCTTCAATTCTGCTGGTAACATCCGACTGGTAGATCGTACTGGTGATCTTGTGCTGGCAGTCTCTGCTGGTGACTTACGCTGGCACAATCTTAGTCTACCAATTTGTCTGATGTTAACCCTTTCTTGGAATCTCCCATGACTGGTGGCTTCACCGCTGGTGAATAGTGTCAGCCAGAACACGTATTCTGCTGGTAGGATTTGTCAGCCTCCTGCTGGTGAAATCCTTCCAACTGGTGAACAGTAGCCAGTCATTAGCTCTTGACTCCATACTGATGAACAGTGTCAGCATGGGTCTGTCAGTCGTCTGCTGGTGAGACTTCTCTCAACTGGTAAGCACATCTCATGCTGGTGAACAGTAGCCAGCATGAGTCTTGATCAGCTACGACTTACAACTCAAAAGACCTAAACAGGACTTTACATTTGAGACTAGAGCTATTCTAGAGACAAACTGACGCTGGTTGGACTTAGGATTTGATCCACCAAAACATTTTAAACACCAAATCAAAAGATCTAAGCTATCAACTGGGGAAGGGAAACTTTGATAATTTTCCCAACACCTAACCACTTCGGGAAAGTCTTATCCTTTTGTGTGAGCTTTTTGTCAGAGTGGCAGTCCGTCTTCAGCGTTTGAGTCTCGCCCTTAGTTATGCTAGGAGTTGCTGAAGCCTTTTACTGCCTTCGATCCTTTGACTTCTTTTGTTTCAGACTCTTTGCTTCGATGCTGAAAGGTTCGAATGCTAACACCTTAGCATTCTGTCAGCCGTGCTTTCAGTCATTTGCTAGTGATCCTTTGTTGGCTTGCTTCTCTAGCAATTCGACAGTTGAATGCTGATATCATTTGCTTTGTTTCTGCTAGGGATTCTTCTGAGCATACTAGTCTATTACAACTTGATGTTCAACTTATACAGGACTTTACAAGTTGTGTTAGACTCTCTAGATTTCAGCAAATGATCGACCAACTAAATAAGGTTTGATCCAACAAAACCTTTTACAAATAAGTCCTAAGGGAGTTTCTAGGGATAATTCCCAACAACTTTCGAACTATTCATTATTGACAATTCTGAACCAATTACTACAAAGGATACCCTAAACACTTACTTTTGTACATCTAGAAACAAGTTTCAACATTCAAAATAATCTTTTGAAACCATTTTTTAGTTTGCGAATTTTCAAAATTTTGTACCGGTTAATTTTCGTGCACTTTCGAGCTTGACATTTTTGATAAATTTGATCTAATAACAACAAAGGAAACCCTAAACACTTACTTTTATGCATCTAAAAACATGTTTCAACCGCAAAAATAAATTTTTGAAACATTTTAAATTTGCGAAGTGAGATGTGTTTCCACCCTAGAACTCGTTCATACTCGATTTTCTTGAGCTAAGACTTGTATATTTGTGTTTCCCTTGTCCTAGAGACCATTTGGAGACCTAGAACTTTGAGTTGGTCGCCAAAAAAAGCACACCGCCGCCGTGAGGAAGAGAAATTCCGGTGAGCTTCACCCGTCACCGTTTTATGCCTTATTCTCATTATCAAAGCATGCTTTTGTGTTCCCCTTGAGTCTAAGACTTCGTATATATGATTGCATGTGAGTTTGGGTGGTTGGATCGAAGGATTTTTGGGGTTTACAGGGTTAAAGTCGTGAGGAAGACGACGCGTTCCGAATGGAACAAGAGCATTCCGTTCGGAACGGGTTTCGGCGAGGACGAACTGGAGCAGGCCACCCATCCCATTCAGGATGGGTGTGTCCCGCTCGGGACAGAGCACGGCCAGGCAGAGAAAAAAATAGATTTTTCCATTCCGTTCGGGATGGATACATTCTGTTCGGGATGGGCTGCGGCCTTGTTGATTAAAACCCATTTTTCTTGACCCGTTTTCATTCCTTTTCAAGTATATTCGACCCTTGAGTTTATTATATGATTATTGAAGCATGTTAAGAGTAAAACATGTGTTAGTATGTGAATCTAAGTGTGGAAGTTGTCTAATTTGGATGGATGAGATTATGAGGCATGTTAGTATGTGACATAGAAATGAGTTGGATGCGAAATGTTGTATGTAGTCGATTGATAAGTTCTTGTCCTAGTTATCCATCCTAATTAGGAATGTTTGTTGTTATTGAAGGTGGGAGATAAGGAGGGAAGCTCGGTTTGCTCAACTTACGAGGACACATCTAACTTATTAAAACCTAACACCAGGTGGGAACTATTTTAGTATAAAAATCAAAACGTGTTTTTATTTTCAAAGCGTGTGAAAATAATTTGTTTTAAATTGATTGCTATGCAAAAGTTTTTGTGCTATTATATATGTCCTCTGATTGTCTGCTAACAACAGAGAGTTACTAATAAGATAAGAACCATGTACGTAGAGTACTTGCGCTAATATTATTAATTGCGAATAAAAGGCTAGCAACCTTACTTTGTTTATGAGCTCGGGCTGTTTAGCTGGAGTACTGAAGCCCTAGGCGGATAAGGCTGGATATTTCTTTTCTTTCTTAAAACGATCGGATCTCGATGCTGTGTGTTCCAAGATTAATGCACTTAGATGGTAGTGGGTTGAGTGTGAATTCACTCCTAACTAATCATCGTAACTTGGGAGTGGGCCAGCTTCCAGTTACACCACGATATATAGATATAATAACATGTTAGATAGCACGCGCGAATAAAATGATTTTGATGACACGGTTCCTTTCAAGAAAACCCCGTGTTCATCTGTGTGAGTTGCATAGCATTCTTATATAAATGTATGTTTTCGGGCATGTTTCCACGGGGTACGAAAGTACTCAACCCCTCTTATTATTTATAAAATACGCAGGTTAAGCGCGCAGAGATGGTGAGGTGGTGGTGTAAAGTATGGAGCTGAATTTTGAATATTGAAGATCATGTGACATGCATCTTCATATGCATGTCACCACCACGTTACACACACCGTTGCACCGCTCTCTGAATCTATACCTTCCCTGTTTTTGTCTACTTTTGAAAATCTAAACATTGAAAACATCCATGTTTCATTCTGAAATACTTGTTCTTTTGAGGATTAAATGTTAAAGTTTAGATTGTCTTTTCAAATGTCAAGTCTTCCGCTGTTTTATTCTGCAAAGTATTTAAGAGATAGGTAACCACGACTGTGACGTGCCTCAAAATTTGGGAAGGCAAATGGGGGCGTTATGGAAGTGGTATCAGAGCCTTAGGTTTTTAAAATGATTTGAAACCATTTGAAACGTGTATAAATTTTTGAAAAGTATCTAGTCTCAAGAGTGTTTTGGTTTTGAAAGTTGATTGAAGAGGCTGCTCATACTTTACACCCTACTCCATCCTGCGCAACCTGAGGTATGTTTTGAGATTTTTAGATTTCCTGCTTGCAAATTTGATTTTGATAAACTATTTTGAAAGTATTTGGGTATTGAGTAAAAGAGATTTGGAAATTTTGAGAATGGTGTATATGTCGACTGAGGAATGTTGAACAGTTTTTGAGTTGTGCTGGTTTTGTGTTGAGCGGAACGCTAACACTGCTTATTTGATGAAAGAAGTTGGTTGTGTGCTGGTTTCATAATTGGAGAAACTTGATTGGTGTTGAAAGTTTATCGGAGTTATGGATTGATTGTGGAAAAACATTGAAAACTTTTAGTCGGTTTTGAAAATGTTGTGATTTGAGAAAAGCTTTGGAGTTGTGAAAAGTTTTCGGAAAATTTTGGTTTTGGCACCAGTGTGGTGGCCCTTGAAAGTGTGATTTCAATGGAGTGAGTTTTGAAATGTGTTGCAAGCAGTGTGAAATTTTGTGTTATGGCTAAGATGTGTTAACTCTTAAATTGAGCTGTAAGAAATGGTGGAAGTTGAAATTTATTTTTGACATTTAAATTAGGATGGAACAGGACTAACTGGTTGACTGTGGGCCTTGAAAAAGGCGCTGACTAGGGTAGACCTTGTATCATGTGGGGTTGTACTATGACTTAGGAAATTAGATTATTTGAGTGGAGTGAAATGACACTCGTAGTTGATTGAACCTTAGAACTTGGTTTTTGAACAGCGTGAAATTGAAAATTTCTTCGTCTAGTTTGGCGTATTGAGTGATGTGAATGAGTTAACTTGTGGAAACTACAAGTTAATAATTAGGTGTACAGAATGTACACGGTGAGCCTAGCAGATATAGTCGAGACTCGAGTGAGTGTGTTAGCGCGAGGATCAGTTGGACCCTCGGCATAGTGTGTCGGAGGACGAGTTGCCACCGAGACACAGAGTTGTGTATGGTGATGTTATTATGACCTTGGGACTGACCGTTTGCTTTTTTTTATTGTGTCAGATGGACCCTCAGGAGAGACTAGTCCAGCGATTCAGGAGACACCTTCCTTTTCCCGAGGAGAACATCGCATCAGCATTGCTGAAGTATTTGGAGTTGTGGGAGAGAGTACGCTATTTGGGAGTCACAGACCGAGAGGCGATGGAGGGGACGCTTAACCTAGTGCCAGACCGGTGGACCAACTGGGTGATGACATTGACTCGACTATACACCAGTAGTGCAACTGACACGGTAGCGAGCTTTTGCCATTTCATGGCGGATTTGATTCGGAAGGTCATCGCGGAGGGGAACCCTTCGCCAGCATCTTCCAGAGGTACACAGGCGTCAGTAGTAGGACCTACATCGCGTTTGAGAGTTCGACCTGTACCGATTACAGCACCGCAGCCCGGAGCATAGCAGGGAGGAGCATATGACCCTTATGCCTGGTGTGACTTCTCCACATCATCAGTTCAGGGTGCATCTCAGCACCAGGACACCATGGGACCACCGGGATTTGCCGATTTGCACGCATCATCCACGCAGCCGCCACCTTACACCGGAGGGCCCAGTCAGTCATACCCAGCGCCTGATGCAAGTATTCATAGCGCGGAGATGTGGCCTAGACCCACAACGGGTGGTTGGGCAGATATGCTTGGTGGATACGGGACTGCTCATGCACCGATTTGCCTATCCAGCGATACCGAGAGTAGCTGGGAGAAGAGGACAGCGTCCCAGGATAGGGGGAGAGGGAAGACGGAGGCCGAGGACGAGGATGAGGAGGACGAGGATGAGGAGGCGAGGAGGAGGATCCATCTGAATGATCCGATTGAGGGATGTTGTATTTCCCATATTTTAGTTGTTATGCGTTTGGATTTTGGACTTTATTTACTTTGAGTACCTGATGAGACGAGGACACTATTTGTATTGATGTGTTGTACTTTGATTCGGTTATGTTTGACTTGTAGAACAATGAATTATCGTGATGTTATTTAATGTTGTTGTTACTTCCATAAGAAATACTGTCGTGAGGATATTGTTTGGGGGAGATGCATTGTTCGCTAACAACCATCATATGTCGTCGATTGTACAGTTATTGGAAGAAATAGTTTGGAGGTTATAAATCAAGGCCGTGGAAGAGGGCGTGGTCGAGGTCGCGGCAGAGGCCGAGGTAGAGGCCGTGGAGGAGCCAATCCGCCACACGAGTTTGAAGCTCCGTATCTGGAAGAAATTCTAATCTTCCAAGAGCATGACGGATATGAGACACTGTCTGATGGCGATAGTGCAACCAGCCATGACGGACACTACCAAACTCCACCTGAGAGGGAACCAGCCACCTCATCAGTTAAGCTGGTAGAAACATTCCGAAAACAACAGCCTCTCACCTTTGATGGAACAGGTGGGCCAGTGGCAGCAGAGGACTGCGTCCGTGAGCTGGAAAAGATCTTCAGGCACATGCAGTGCACTGAAACTGAATAGGTCAACTGCATGACCTATCAGTTGAAGGGGAAAGCCGACCGCTGGTGGGAAACTTACGTTAAGTCAGTAGCACCAGAAGAGAGAGCCCAGCTGAACTGGGATAATTTTAAGGAGGCCTTGTACAAGAAGTACATCCCGAAACAATACCGGAAGGAGAGGGAAGTTGAATTCTTCTTGTTTGAGCAAGGGAAACTGTCGGTGGAGGATTACGACACCAAATTCGGTGAGTTGCTCCAGATGGCGCCGCATCTGGCGGATACGACACAAAGAATGGCGGAGAAATTTAGAGACGGACTGTGCGAAGGGATCCGCACTCAATTGGCAACGATGAAGGGACTGACTTACCAAGAATTGCTGAGCCATGCTTTGGACATTGAGGCATCCAAGAATAAAAAGAAGATGTCAGAGTGGGGGACTCAGGAGACCCAGGCACCAGCCCCAGCTCCGAAAAGGAAGTGGGAAGAGCCTCCCAGGCAGTTTGTTCAAGGGCAAGGAAGCCGAAAGTGCCCGGATCAAGGCCAATATCAGAATGCCCAAGGGCAAAATGACCAACAGTTCTATCTAAGAAACAGAACCCAGATGGCACCCAGGCGGGACCAGAGGGATGGAGACTTTCAGAACTGCCAAATATGCGGGAGAAGACATACAGGGATTTGCCAGCAGGGCGGATTGAGGTGTTATAACTGTGGTGGCCAAGGACATTATGCTCATCAGTGCTCCACACCTCCAACAGGGTCTGTAAATCGCCAGAACTTTCAAAGGCCGGGTAACCAGCAATTAAAGGCAATCAGGGGTAACCGTCAACTCTGGAGGGGTAATGTCGGGAATCGAGGAGGAGGTAGACAAGGCTAACAAGCTCCTCCAAGGCATCAAGAAGGGAACCCACAAGGAGGGAATGAGCAACCAAGAGGGGCAGGGGCCTACGACTTGGAAGGGAACCGCGACGAAGGAAATCTCGCAGGTATGGGAACGATTAGTGATATACCTGTCATAGTACTTTTTGACACTGGAGCATCGCATACCTTCACCTCATCTGCATGTGTTGAGGCATTAGAACTTAAGGTAGAACGGAGTAGTCAGGACTTGAACGTAGCAATACCTTCAGGAGAGACAACTATATCTACCTTAGTATGTCGCGACTTGAAAATCAAGTTGAATGAGAATGAGATCCTAGTAGCAGAGTTGTATGTATTGGATATTCATGACATAGACGTAATCTTAGGTATGGATTGGTTGGTGGGGAATCGAGCGACGATCCTATGTCATGAGCGGAAAGTGATCATACCGAGACCCGAGGATGAAGATTCATTCGTTTACGGATTCCAGAGAAGACAAAGAGTACCGATTGTATCAGCGCTATAGGCATCGAAGTTGATAAGCAAAGCTGAGAATCAAGCTTTCTTAGTGTATCTAGAGGGAGAAGAGAAGCCTGAATTTACGGTTCAAGATATGCCAATTGTAAGAGAATTCGAGGACGTATTTCCGAAGAAACTACCAGGATTGCTGCCAGACAGGCAGGTTGAATTCACTATAGACTTGGAACCGAGTGCAACACCAATCTCCAAGGCACCATATCGCATGGCTCCAAAGGAATTGCAAGAACAAAAAGTTCAGTTGCAAGAGCTGTTAGACATGGGGTTTATTCGACCGAGTGTGTCACCTTGGGGAGCACCGGTCCTATTTGTTAAGAAGAAGGATGGTTCAATGAGAATGTGCATTGATTACCGGGAATTAAATAAGTTGACCTTGAAGAACAAGTACCCTCTGCCGAGAATCGATGATCTGTTTGATCAGCTCAAGGGAGCGAGCACTTTCTCCAAGATTGATCTCAGATCAGGATACCACTAGTTGAGGATCAAAAAGGAAGACATTCCGAAGACGGCTTTTAGGACCAGATATGGCCACTATGAGTTTATAGTAATGCCGTTTGGACTCACAAATGCTCTGGCTGTGTTCATGGATTTGATGAATAGAGTGTTTCATCCGTATCTCGATAACTTTGTTCTGGTGTTTATCGATGATATCCTCATATACTCTAAGAGTGAAGAAGAACATGAGCAACATTTGAGAATGGTATTACAAACTCTCAGAGATGAGAAGTTATACGCCAAGTTCAGTAAATGTGAATTCTGGCTAAGAGAAGTGACATTTCTTGGTCACATTGTGTCAGCAGATGGCATAAAGGTAGATCCAGCAAAGATTCAGACGGTGAAAGAGTGGAAATCACTGACGACGCCAAATAAAATTCGTAGTTTTCTTGGGCTAGCTGGGTACTATAGGAGGTTCATTGAAGGCTTCTCGAAGATTGCGAAGCCGATGACACAACTACTCCAAAAAGGGATAAAGTTTGTATGGACAAAGGAGTGCGAAGAGAGTTTCCAGAAGTTGAAGCAACTTTTGACGACCGCACCAGTGTTGGCAGTGCCAGAGCCAGATAAGTACTTCGAGGTATACACCGATGCATCCAAGAATGGACTCGGGTGTGTATTGATGCAAGACGGGAAAGTGATAGCTTATGCGTCAAGGCAATTAAGACCGCACGAGGTGAACTATCCAACTCATGATTTGGAACTAGCGGCCGTAATCCATGCATTGAAGATTTGGAGACACCATCTCTATGGGATTAAGTGTGCCATATTCACAGATCACAAGAGCTTGAAGTACTTCTTCGAGCTGAAGAATCTGAATATGAGGCAGAGGAGATGGCTAGATTTAGTCAATGATTACGATCTAACGATAAACTATCACCCAGGTAAGGCAAATTCAGTAGTCGATGCCTTGAGTAGAAAAAGAGAGGCTCAGTTGGGTTGTATGCTTACCAGAGAGAGCAATTTGGTCAGAGAATTCGAGAAACTTCATCTGGAAGTAATATCACCCTCAGAGAGAAAGAGATGTGAAGTAGCAACTCTGACTGTCGTACCGGACTTAAGAGAAAGAATTATCGAGGCACAGAGAAAGGATGTGGAACTCGAGAAATTACGCCAGAAATTGAGAGTTAAGTCAGTGGGCGAATACCGAGAAGCACATGATAATGTATTATTGTTCAGGGACAGAATCTTGGTGCCGAACAGTGAAGATCTGAGAAACGAGATTATGAGCGTAGCTCATGATACGCCGTATACCGCTCACCCAGGAAGCACGAAAATGTATCCAGATCTGAAGACTAAGTACTGGTGGGACGGTATGAAAAAGGATGTAGCCTTGTATGTGGAAAAGTGATTGGTATGCCAGCAAGTCAAGGCATTACATCAACGACCGTATGGAAAATTGCAGTCGTTAGACATTCCCGAGTGGAAATGGGAGCATATTGCCATGGATTTTGTGACGGGTTTGCCAAAATCACAAAAAAGAAATACGGCAATATGGGTTATAGTGGATCATCTAACGAAGAGTGCGCATTTCTTACCGATTCGAGTGACTTACGGATCAAACAAGCTAGCACAGCTATACATCCGCGAGATTGTCAGATTGCACGGAGTGCCAGTATCCATTACATCTGACAAAGACGCGAAGTTTACGTCTCGATTTTAGATGAGTATGCAACAAAACTTAGGGACGCGCCTAAATTTCAGCACGGCATTTCACCCGCAAACCGATGGTCAATCTGAGAGAACCATCCAAACTCTTGAGGACATGTTTAGGACAGTAGTTCTAGATCGAGGAGGAAGTTGGGAGCCGGTTTTGCCGCTAATCGAGTTCGCGTACAACAATAGTTACCAAGCAACGATTGGGATGGCTCCGTACGAAGCTCTGTATGGAAAGAAGTGTCGATCTCCACTGTATTGGGACAAAGTGGGTGAGAGACAAATTTTAGGACCTGACGCCATCCTTGAGATGATCACTATTGTTCGTCAGATCCGAGATAGAATCAAGGAAGCCCAGAGCAGGCAAAAATCTTATGCTGATTCCAGAAGGGTCGAGCTACATTTTGAGGTAGGGGTAAAGTATTCCTAAAGGTCTCACCTTCAAAGGGGATCATGAGATTCGGAGTGAAGGGAAAACTGCGATCGCTCTTTGTAGGACCTTATGAGATTTTTGAGCGCATTGGTCCAGTGGCTTACCGTTTGGTATTACCTCTGAGCACGGGTAATGTGCACAACGTTTTCCACGTATCTCAGTTAAGAAAATACGTGTATGACCCTAGACACATGATCCAGCAAGAAGAGATTGCTTTGAACTCCAATTTACAATATGAGGAAAGGCCAGAAGCAATTTTGGACCGAAAAATACAAGAGTTGAGAAACAAGTCAACTCCTCTTGTCAAAGTATTGTGGAGTCACCATGGTCGAGAGGAAGCGACATGGGAGTTGGAAGAGAAGATAAAAGAGAAGTACCCCGAGCTTTTCGAAGCATTTTAAATTTTGGGATGAAATTTTTATAAGGGTGAGGGGATGTAATACCCCGAGATTAATTAAGCTACTTAATCGCTTAATTTTTGAAATTAAATAAATTCCCTTTCATTTTTGTGCAATAATTGCAATTCAAGTTTGGATAGTCGATTATCTAATTCGGGCGATAGATATGTTCATGTTATTATAACGATGATCGCGAATTGATCGGACTAATTTTCGGAGATCCATTGAGAGAAACAATAATTGTTGGGAATTATTTGGAATTATTGGAAGTTAAAATTGGAATTATTAGAAAAGTTGCATGGAGAGGGGGTATGTGGCATGCTTGCATGTGTGATGTTGGACACTTGGCATGAGGGGGAGGATTTTAATCAAAAAAAGGGGAAAAAGAGAGAGACTTGGTGCCCACTTCACCCAACACTAATCCCTCTCTCTACCTTAAACCTTTCCCTACACTCCAACCTTTTCCACTTTCTAGCTGAGACTTTCCGGCCATATTCCAGCCAGCTCCGACCACCGCCGACCACGAGACCACCACCATCGCGTAGATCTCGTTCCTAGCTTTCTAAAGAGCTAAGGTAGAGGTCGTGGCGCTGAGAAACGAGGGAGATATCCTAAAGAGAAGTTGCCTCGCCGGATTTTGAGGTGAGATGTGTTTCCACCCTAGAACTCGTTCATACTCGATTTTCTTGAGCTAAGACTTGTGTATTCGTGTTCCCTTGTCCTAGAGACCATTTGGAGACCGAGAACTTTGAGTTTGTCGCCGGAAAAAGCACACCGCCGCCTTGAGGAAGAGAAATTCCGGTGAGCTTCACCCATCACCGTTTTATGCCTTATTCTCATGATCAAAGCATGCTTTCGTGTTCCCCTTGAGTCTAAGACTTTGTATATATGATTGCATGTGAGTTTGGGTGGATGGATCGAAGGATTTTTGGGGTTTATAGGGTTGAAGTCGTGAGGAAGACGACGCGTTTCGAATGGAATAGGAGCATTCCGTTCGGAATGGCTTTCGGCGAGGACGAACGGGAGCAGGCCACCCATCCCGTTCGGGATGCGTGTGTCTCGCTCGGGACAGAGCACGGTCAGGCAGAGAAAAAAATAGATTTTTCCATTCCGTTTGGGATGGATACATTCCGTTCGGGATGGGCTGCGGCCTTGATGATTAAAACTCATTTTTCTTGAACCGTTTTCATTCCTTTTCAAGTATATTCGACCCTTGAGTTTATTATATGATTATTGAAGCATGTTAAGAGTAAAACATGTGTTAGTATGTGAATCTAAGTGTGGAAGTTGTCTAATTTGGATGCATGAGATTATGAGGCATGTTAGTATTTGAGATAGAAATGAGTTGGATGCGAAATGTTGTATGTAGTCGATTGATAAGTTCTTGTGCTAGTTAATCATCCTAATTAGGAATGTTTGTTGTTATTGAAGGTGGGAGATAAGGAGGGAAGCTCGGTTTGCTCAATTTACGAGGACACATCTAACTTATTAAAGCCTAACACAAGGTGGGAACTATTTTAGTATAAAAATCAAAACGTGTTTTTATTTTCAAAGCGTGTGAAAATAATTTGTTTTAAATTGATTACTATGCAAAAGTTTTTGTGCTATTATATTTGTCCTCTGATTGTCTGCTAACAACAGAGAGTTATTAATAAGATGAGAACCATGTACGTAGAGTACTTGCGCTAATCTTATTAATTGCGAATAAAAGGCTAGCAACCTTACTTTGTTTATGAGCTCGGGCTGTTCAGCTGGAGTACTAAATCCTTAGGCGGATAAGGCTGGATATTTCTTTTCTTTCTTAAAATGATCGGATCTCGATGCTGTGTGTTCCGAGATTAGTGCACTTAGATGATAGTGGGTTGAGTGTGAATTCACTCCTAACTAATCATCGTAACTTGGGAGTGGGCCAGCTTCCAGTTACACCACGATATACAGATATTATAACATGTTAGATAGTACGTGCGAATAAAATGATTTTGATGACACGGTTCCTTTCAAGAAAATCCCGTGTTCATCTGTGTGAGTTGCATAGCATTCTTATATAAATGTATGTTTTCGGGCATGTTTCCACGGGGTACGAAAGTACTTAGCCCCTCTTATTATTTCTAAAATACGCAGGTTAAGCGTGCAGAGATGGTGAGGTGGCGGTGTAAAGTATGGAGCTGAATTTTGAAGAATGAAGATCCTGTGACATGCATCTTCATATGCATGTCACCACCACATTACACACACCGTTGCACCGCTCTCTGAATCTATTCCTTCCCTATTTTTGTCTACTTTTGAAAATCTAAACATTGAAAACATCCATGTTTCATTCTGAAATACTTGTTCTTTTGAGGATTAAATGTTAAAGTTTAGATTATCTTTTCAAATGTCAAGTCTTCCGATGTTTTATTCTGCAAAGTATTTAAGAGATAGGTAACCACGACTGTGACGTGCCTCGGAATTCGGGAAGGCAAATAGGGGCGTTACAGAAATGGTATCAGAGCCTTAGGTTTTTAAAACGATTTGAAACCATTCGAAACCTGTCTAAATTTTTGAAAAGTATCTAGTCTCAAGAGTGTTTTGGTAATGAAAGTTTATTGAAGAGGCTGCTCATACTTTACACCCTACTACATCCTGCGCAACCTGAGGTATGTTTTGAGATTTTTAAATTTCCTGCTTGCAAATTTGATTTTGATAAACTATTTTGAAAGTATCTGGGTATTGAGTAAAAGAGAATTGGAAATTTTGAGAATGGTGTATATGTTGACTGAGGAATGTTGAACAGTTTTTGAGTTGTGCTGGTTTTGTGTTGAGCGGAACGCTAACACTGGTTATTTGATGAAAGAAGTTGGTTGTGTGCTGGTTTCATAATTGGAGAAAATTGATTGGTGTTGAAAGTTTATCGGAGTTATGGATTGATTGTGGAAAAACATTGAAAACTTTTAGTCGGTTTTGAAAATGTTGTGATTTGAGAAAAGCTTTGGAGTTGTGAAAAGTTTTCGGAAAATTTTTGTTTTGGCACAAGTGTGGTGGCCCTTGAAAGTGTGATTTCAGTGGAGTGAGTTTTGAAATGTGTTACAAGCAGTGTGAAATTTTGTGTTATGGCTAAGATGTGTTAACTTGTAAATTGAGCTGTAAGAAATGGTGGAAGTTGAAATTTATTTTTGACATTTAAATTATGATGGAACAGGACTAACTGGTTGACTGTGGGCCTTGAAAAAGGCGCTGACTTGGGTAGACCTTGTATCATGTGGGGTTGTACTATGACTTAGGAAATTAGATTATTTGAGTGGAGTGAAATGACACTCGTAGTTGATTGAACCTTAGAACTTGGTTTTTGAATAGCGTGAAATTGAAAATTTCTTCGTCTAGTTTGGCGCATTGAGTGATGAGAATGAGTTAACTTGTGGAAACTACAAGTTAATAATTAGGTGTACAGAATTTACACGGTGAGCCTAGCAGATATAGTCGAGACTCGAGTGAGTGTGTTAGCGCGAGGATCAGTTGGACCCTCGGCATAGTGTGTCGGAGGAGGAGTTGGCACCGAGACACAGAGTTGTGTATGGTGATGTTATTATTTCCTTGGGACTGACCGTTTGCTGTTGTTTATTGTGGAAGATGGACCCTCAGGAGAGACTAGTCCAGCAATTCAGGAAACACCTTCCTTTTCCCGAGGAGAACCTTGCATCAGCCTTGGTGAAGTATTTGGAGTTGTGGGATAGAGTACGCTATTTGGGAGTCACAGACCGAGAGGCGACGGAGGGGACGCTTAACCTTGTGCCAGACCGGTGGACCAACTGGGTGATGACATTGACTCGACTATACACCAATAGTGCGACCGGCACGGTAGCGAGCTTTCGCTGTTTAATAGCAGATTTGATTCGGAAGGTCATCGCGGAGGGGAACCCTTCGCCAGCATCTTCCAGAGGTACACAGGTGTCAGCAGTAGGACCTACATCATGTTTGAGAGTTTGACCTGTACCGAGTACACCACCGCAGCTCGGAGCATAGCAGGGAGGAGCATATGACCCGTATGCCTGGTGTGACTTCTCCACATCATCAGTTCAGGGTGCATCTCAGCTCCAGGACTCCATGGGACCACTGGGATTTGCCGATTTGCACGCATCATCCATGCAGCCGCCACCTTACACCGGAGGGCCCAGTCAGGCATACCCAGCGCCTGATGCAGGTATTCATAGCGCGGAGATGTGGCCTAGACCTACAGCGGGTGGTTGGGCAGATATGCTTGGTGGATACGGGACTGCTCATGCACCGATTTGCCTATCCAGCGATACCGAGAGTAGCTGGGAGAGGAGGACAGCGTCCCAGGATAGGGGGAGAGGGAAAACGGAGGCCGAGGACGAGGATGAGGAGGACTAGGAGGAGGATCCATCTGAAGGATCCGATTGAGGGATGTTGTATTTCCCATATTTTAGTTGTTATGCGTTTGGATTTTGGACTTTATTTACTTTGAGTACCTGATGAGACGAGGAAACTATTTGTATTGATGTATTGTACTTTGATTCGGTTATGTTTGACTTGTAGACCAACGAATTATCGTGACGTTATTTAATGTTGTTATTACTTCCATAAGAAATACTGTCGTGAGGATATTATTTGGGGGAGATGCATTGTTCGCTAACAACCATCATATGTCGTCGATTGTACAGTTACAGGAAGAAATAGTATGGAGGTTATAAATCGAGGCCGTTGAAGAGGGCGAGGTCGAGGCCGCGGCAGAGGCTGAGGTAGAGGCCGTGGAGAAGCCAATCCGCCACACGAGTTCGAAGATCCGTATCTGGAAGAAATTCCAATATTCCAAGAGCATGACGGATACGAGACACTGTCTGATGGCGATAGTGCAACCGGCCATGACGGACACTACCAACCTCCGCCTGAGAGGGAGCCAACCACCTCATCAGTTAAGTTGGTAGAACATTCCAAAAACAACAGCCTCCCACCTTTGATGGGACAGGCGGGCCAGTGGCAGCAGAGGACTGGGTCCGTGAGCTGGAAAAGATCTTCAGGCACATGCAGTGCACTGAAACTGAGAAGGTCAACTGCATGACCTATCAGTTGAAGGGGAAAGCCGACCGCTGGTGGGAAACTTACGTTAAGTCAGTGGCACCAGAAGATAGAGCCCAGCTGAACTGGGATAAGTTTAAGGACGCCTTGTACGAGAAGTACATCCAGAAACAATACCGGAAGGAGAGGGAAGTTAAATTCTTCTTGTTTGAGCAAGGGAAACTGTCGGTGGAGGATTACGACACCAAATTCGGTGAGTTGCTCCAGATGGTTCCACATCTAGCGGATACGCCACAGAGAATGGCGGAGAAATTCAGAGATGGACTGTGCGAAGGGATCCGCACTCAGTTGGCAACGATTAAGGGACTGACTTACCAAGAATTGCTGAGCCATGCCTTGGACATTGAGGCATCCAAGAATAAAAAGAAGATGTCAGAGTGGGGGACTTAGGAGACCCAGACACCAGCCCCAGCTCCGAAAAGGAAGTGGGAAGAGCCTCCCAGACAGTTTGTTCAAGGGCAAGGAAGCCAAAAGCGCCCGGATCAAGGCCGATATCAGAATGCCCAAGGGCGAAATGATCAACGGTTCTATCCAAGAAACAGACCCCAGATGGCACCCAGGCGGGACCAGAGCGATGGAGACTTTCAGAACTGCCAAAGATGCGGGAGAAGGCATACAGGGATTTTCCAGCAGGGTGGATTGAGGTGTTATAATAGCGGTGGCCAAGGACATTATGCTCATCAGTGCTCCACACCTCCAACAGGGTCTAGAAACCGCCAGAACTTTCAAAGGCCGAGTAACTAGCAATTAAAGGCAATCAGGGGTAACCGTCAACCCTGGAGGGGTAATGTCGGGAATCGAGGAGAGGCAGGCAAGGCCAACAAGCTCCTCCAAGGCATCAAGAAGGGAACCCACAAGGAGGGAATAAGCAACCAAGAGGGGCAAGAGCCTACGCCTTGGAAGGGAACCGCGAATTTTGCGAATTTTCAAAATTCTGTACCTATGAATTTTTGTGCACTTTCGAGCTTGTCATTTTTGATAATTTTTAACTAATTACAACAACGGAAGCCCTAAACACTTAGTTTATAACATATAGAAACATGTTTCAACCATAAAAAAAAATTTGAAAAAGTTTTTAAATTTATGAATTTTCAAAATTTTTTACCAGTAAATTTTCATGAAGTTTCGAACTAGTCATTATTGACAATTCTGAACCAAGTACAACAAAGGAAACCCTAAACACTTACTTTTATACATCTAGAAACATGTTTCAACATTAAAAATGAACTTTTGAAACCGTTTTATAGTTTGCGAATTTTCAAAATTATGTACCGCTTAATTTTCGTGCACTTTCGAGCTTGTCATTTTTATTATTTTGGACTAATTACAACAACGGAAACCCTAAACACTTAGTTTATTACATCTAGAAACATGTTTCAACCATAAAAAAAAATCTTTTGAAGCAGTTTTTAAATTTGCGAATTTTTAAAATTTTGTACTGGTAAATTTTCATGAACTTTCGAACTGGTCATTATTGATAATTCTGAACCATGTACAACAAAGGAACCCTAAACACTTACTTTTATACATCTAGAAACATGTTTCAACATTAGAAATGAAAATTTTGAAAACGTTTTTTAATTTGCGAATTTTCAAAATTCTGTACCGGTGAATTTTGGTGTATTTTCGAGCTTGTCATTTTTTATAATTTTGAACTAATTACAACAACGGAAACCCTAGACGCTTACTTTTAAACATCTAAAAACATGTTTCAACCACCAAAATAAATTTTTGAAACAGTTTTTAAATTTGCGAATTTTCAAAATTTTGTACCGGTGAATTTTCGTGAAGTTTCGAACTGGTAATTATTGACACTTCTGAACCAATTACAACAAAGGAAACCCTAAACACTTACTTTTATACATCTAGAAACATGTTTCAACATTAAAAATGAACTTTTGAAACCATTTTTTAATATGCGAATTTTCAAAATTTTGTACCTGTGAATTTTAGTGCACTTTCGAGCTTCTCATTTTTTATAATTTTGAACTAATTATAACATTGGAAACACTAAACACTTACTTTTATACATCTAAAAACATGTTTCAACAACAAAAATAAACTTTTGAAATAGTTTTTAAATTTGGGAATTTTTAAAATTTTGTATCGGTGAATTTTCGTGAAGTTTCGAACTGGTCATTATTGACAATTCTGAGCCAATTACAACAAAGTAAACCCTAAACACTTACTTTTATACATCTAGAAAAATATTTCAACATTAGAAATGAACATTAGAAACCGTTTTTTAATTTGCAAATTTTCAAAATTCTGCACTGGTGAATATTAGTGCACTTTTGAGCTTGTCATTTTTGATAATTCTGAACTAATTATAACAACGGAAACCCTAAACACTTAGTTTATTACATCTAGAAACATGTTTCAACCATAAAAAAATAACTTTTGAAATAGTTTTGAAATTTTCAAATTTTTAAAATTTTGTACTGGTAAATTTTTGAGAAGTTTCGAACTGGTCATTATTGACAATTATGAACCAAGTACATAAAGGAAACCCTAAACACTTACTTTTATACATCTAGAAACATGTTTCAAAAT
>JAPKLW010003381.1:18664-36575 GCA_026898455.1 Plectranthus barbatus
TGAATTTTAAAAATTTTGGACCGGTCAATTTCGTGAAGTTTCGAACTGGTCGTTATTGACACTTCTAAACCAATTACAACAAAGAAAACCCTAAACACTTACTTTTATACATCTAGAAACATGTTTCAACATTAAAATGAACATTTGAAACCGTTTTTTAATTTGCAAATTTTCAAAATTCTGTACCGGTGAAGTTTAATGCACTTTTGAGCTTGTCATTTTTGATAATTTTGAACTAATTACAACAACGGAAACCCTAAACACTTAGTTTATTATTTCTAGAAACATGTTTCAACCAAAAATACTACTTTTGAAACATATTTTAAATTTGCGAGTTTTCAAAATTTTGTACCGGTAAATTTTCGTGACGTTTCGAACTGGTCATTATTGACATTTCTGAACCAAGTACAACAAAGGAAAACCTAAACACTTACTTTTATACAACTAGAAACATGTTTCAAAATTAAAATTTAATTTTTAAACCATTTTTTAGTTTGCAAATTTTAAAAATTCTGTACCGGTTAATTTTCGTGCAATTTCGAGCTTGTCATTTTTGATTATTTTGAACTAATTACAACAACGGAAACTCTAAACACTTACTTTTATACATCTAAAAACATGTTTCAACCACAAAAATAAACATTTGAAACAGTTTTTAAATTTTTGAATTTTCAAAATTTTGTACAGGTGAATTTTCGTGAAGTTTCGAACTGGTCATTATTGAAAATTTTGAACCAATTACTACAAAGGAAATCCTAAACACTTACTTTTATACATCTAGAAACATGTTTCAATATTAGAAATGAACTTTTGAAACCGTTTTTTAATTTGCGAATTTTCAAAATTTTGTACAAGTAAATTTTCGTGAAGTTTCGAACTGGTCATTATTTACAATTCTTAATCAAGTACAACAAAGGAAACCCTAAACACCTACTTTTATACATCTAGAAACATGCTTAAACATTAAAAATAAACTTTTGAAACCGTTTTTTAATTTGCGAATTTTCAAAATTATGTACTAGTGAATTTTATTGCACTTTCGAGCTTGTCATTTTTGATAATTTTGAACTAATTACAACAATGGAAACCTTAAATACTTACTTTTATACATCTAAAAACATGTTTCAACCATGAAAATAAACTTTTGAAACAGTTTTTAAATTTGTGAACTTTAAAAATTTTGTACCGATCAATTTTCGTGAAGTTTCGAACTGGTCATTATTGAAACTTCTGAACCAATTACAAAAAAGAAAATCCTTAACACTTTCTGTTATACATCTAGAAACATGTTTCAACATTAAAAATGAACATTTGAAACCGTTTATTAATTTGCGAATTTTCAAAATTCTGTACCTATGAATTTTAGTGCACTTGCGAGCTTGTCATTTTTTATAATTTTGAATTAATTTAAATCACGGAAATCCTAAACACTTAGTTTATTACATCTAAACACATGTTTCAACCATAAAAAAAAGTTTTGAAAAAGTTTTTAAATTTGCCAATTTTCAAAATTTTGTACCTGTAAATTTTCGTGCACTTTAGAATTATTCATTAATGACAATTCTGAACCAATTACTACAAAGAAAACCCTAAACACTTACTTTTATACATCTAGAAACATGTTTCAACATTAAAAATGAACTTAGTTTGCAAATTTTTAAAATAATGTACCGGTTAATTTTCGTGCACTTTTGAGCTTGTCATTTTTGATAATTTTGAACTAGTTACAACCACAGAAACCCTAAATACTTACTTTTATACATCTAAAAACATGTTTCAACCACAAAAATAAACTTTTGAAATAGTTATTAAATTTGCGAATTTTCAAAATATTGTACTGGTGAATTTTAGTAAAGTTTCGAACTGGTCATTATTGACAATTCTTAACCAATTACTACAAAGGTAACCCTAAATACTTACCTTTATACATCTAGAAACATGTTTCAACATTAAAAATGAACTTTTGAAATTGTTTTTTAATTTGCGAATTTTCAAAATTCTGTACCGGTGAATTTTAATGCAATTTTGAGCTTGTCAATTTTGATAATTTTGAACTAATTACAACGGAAACCCTAAACACTTAGTTTATTACTACTAGAAACATGTTTCAACCAAAAATAAAACTTTTGAAACAGTTTTTAAATTTGCGAATTTTCAAAATTTTGTACTGGTAAATTTTCGTGAAGTTTCGAACTGGTCATTATTGACAATTCTGAACCAAGTACAACAAAGGAAAACCTAAAAAATTACTTTTATACAACTAGAAACATGTTTCAAAATTAAAATTTAACTTTTTAAACCATTTTTTAGTTTGCAAATTTCAAAAATTCTGTACCGGTTAATTTTCGTTCAATTTCGAGCTTGTCATTTTTGATTATTTTGAACTAATTACAACAACGAAAACCCTAAACACTTACTTTTATACATCTAAAAACATGTTTCAACCACGAAAATAACTTTTGAAACAGTTTTTAAATTTGCGAATTTTCAAAATTTTGTACTGGTGAATTTTTGTAAAGTTTCGAACTGGTCATTATTGACAATTCTTAACCAATTACTACAAAGGAAATGTCGCGCCCCCAAACCGGGCTTATGCGACAGTCCCACGTGCGAACAATGCACGCTAAGGCTTTTAGTGGTTTAAAATCATTTTCGACATTTATTTTAAGAGTGGCGGATGAAAATAAAGATTTCAAAAATGGTCTTGCTTTAATTTCAAAGATAGGAGTTTGAATCTCAATTTATAATCAAGAATTTAAGTGTAGTGAAAGCAAGTAAACATTTCCAAAGGACTTAATTATATTTTCGAAAGGCAAGAGTTTAAGTCCAAATGCTAATCAAGAAAAATAAGCATAGCGGAAGCAAATAGAGTATTCACAAGCAAGCGTGGATAATGGATAATGACAAATGAATTCAAGGAATGACAACCACGCGGGTCTTACGCCAAGTACGACTTGGAACAATTAATAACCATGATCAACAAATGGGTACTATGTATGGAGACATAGCCGCTTGAGCTTCGATACCAAATGACAAATTTAATCAATTAGATTTGAATGGACTATGCCATGTGAATTCAAGTTAAATCATGCCAAGAGTTTAAGTAGATCATGCCATTTAGAGATAAATAACTAGAGGGGTTCACAAAGGGGTTACAATCCAAGCTTGGCAATTATTCAACTCCATGAGGTTTCAAGAAATGATTCAAATAGGCTTACATATCATGTGACTCCATGTTGTGCAATTAGTCAAGACAAAATAAGAAGGACAATAAAGGATAGTTTCAAGTATAGCCCAAAAGATTACATTTAAAATGAGGTTCACAATGGAACCACCTTGTTAGCTTTCCACCACAACGCCGCCTCCACCGCCATCACCTTGTACCTACACGAAGGGAAAACACGCGTAGGGGCTGAGTACTCCGCGTACCCAGTGGTCACGGTGTCCCGAAAACAAAATACATATATATAATGTGGTCACCGTAACACACAAGCATAGCACAAGGGTTTTGTTGAAAAATAACTCATGCATGCTCAAAACAATTTTAAATACTCACATGGATCCATGAACACTCAATTTGGTGGTGCATTTCACGATCAACGATCATATCATTCACATAAACCGCGTGAGACACGCATGAGGGTTTCAACTCCTCCCTCCTCCTTATTCCTCCCATTTCTCCCGACTAGAGGGTGATCGTATCCCTCCTCCTTATCTCTCCCAAATGCTCGTGGCAATTAATAATCATAAGCACCAAAACAATTTAACGGTGACACATCGCTTTTCAAAACAAGAATCATTCACTTTAAGTTTTTGGAAATCATTTTGGAAAGCAAACCAGAAGAAGATAGGATAAAGTAGTGCCCACCTTAATTATGAGGTGAAGGTTTACTTGGTGCCACCAGTTGAAGCTTCCTTTTGATAATCACCAACACCAAGATTGTTTAACATTTAATTACTAGGTGTGTTCATGTAGTTTGATGCATTAGCTATTTCAATAAATAAGCATGATGTTCATTTTAATGAGCTTCATGTGACACTTCATTCTAAGTCTACAATATATCATTCATTTTTATTTATCACTAAGTTCCAACTTGCATAATTATTGTCTACTTATCATGCTTAACAATTTAAGTATTTTTAGCTATTACACATAATTCATTAGCCTCGTTTGATCAAGTATGCTCATATTTTTATTTATAACCTTTTCCTAGTGATGCAAATAGTTTAATTTAAAACCATGTTAATGTCCTAGTGCTAAATGTAAATGTGTGATCAATTAAAGATGAAATATGTTTTAAAAGTATTATTAATTGGAGAAAATGTGTTTATTAGTCTTAGAAAAATATATGAATGCAAGCAAATGACTCTATACTATTTAACTTAGTGAAATTTCCTAGTCATAAATCTAAATGTGACCCTGTTTTCAAAATGATGTCGTTTAACATTTACAGAGAATTTGAGTATGAAATTTTATTTGCCAAAATTAGATTTTAATATGAATATGCTTCAATTGACGGTTTGTTAAAATCATCTTTCGTTTGGAAGTTACGGGCTGGGGGAGATTGATTTTCCTGAATGTTTTTGCTACGGGCTAAAACAGGGGTGCAGACTTTAAAAATTAATTGTGACCAAAATACTTGTGCTATAGACTTAAAATTTTATATGCAGACTCTATAATGTGTTCAAAATCTAAATATAAAAGTTAAGAATTTTCCAAGGTACCTAAGTACAGTTTCAAAATCGGTTTTTGACATGCGACACAAAATGACACTCTTTATTGCAGAGAGTATAACTTTCTAACCATATCGTATTTTGACGTGAAACCATAGCCAAACTATTCCTAACACATTCAAATATAACATATTTAAATTTCAGATCCATTGAATTCCATTTGACTCGACTGCCATAGCAAAACAGAGAGCCCGTTTTACAGACTTCATCACAGCATGCTCATTTAACTTTAACATGTATAAATTCGTGGCAACTCATCATCCAACAACATTTATGTTCAATTTCAGACCTTAAACACTTCATATCATGATCCTATAACATAGATATCAAGCTATATTATGCATACAAAGGATATATCATCAATCAACTATAACATAGTCAATATTGGCTATCGAACTTGCATATTATCAACCCTAGTTCATCATATAGCTTCAAATTCGATATGGGGTTTCTTGATCATACATACAATCTTATAATCATGCTTAGGAGGATCTAAAGAGGGTAAATAAGGTGTTACTTGAGAGGTTTAGGTTCAGATTTGGGTTATCTTCATCCAAACTCGAAAATGCTCTCCTCTTGCTAGATCTTGTTGCTTTCTTGCTCTTAGCTCCTTGTACACTCTTAGATCTTCAATGTACCTCCATGGATCTTCGATTTCCAGCTATGCTCGATTTGTGGAACTCAAAATCTAGGGGATTTGTTGGGTTCAAATGAAAGAGGAAGGTGTGGGGGTGAGTTTGGTGAAATATGGTGGTGATTTGAGGTGGTTTGAGGTGGTTTATGTGTGTAGAAGTGAGGCTGCCATGGATGCTTCAACAATGGAGGTTGGGGGTGTTTCAAGGTGGTGAAAGGTAGAAGATGAAATGTGATTGGGAGTGGGGAAGGTGTTGGTGTCGTCCAAGAGAGGGAGAGGGGTGAGGTTGAGTGTAGACTTGTATGCATGTGTGTGATATAATCATTGTGTCTACACAATTTCTTCCCATGACTAATTTGCCCCTTCTATAATTTAAATGGCAAGGTAAGATTCATTTTCTAGAAAACCCACTTTGGTCTTTACTCCTTCCACTCAAATTATTTAATTTCTAGAATTGATTTAATAACTAGATAAATTCCCCATCATATGACATAAGGTTGGAATTTATGTAATACCCCTATTTTAATTATTATGACCGAAATTCTTAAGGAAGGATACGGAATAGTTTCCGGATTAGCTTCGGAAGTAAGTTTTGAATATATATTCACAAATTAATATCTAAATGGAAACTAAACATGTCATATTCCCCCTATTATTTCTAGAGGTGGCCGAAATAAATAGGGAAAATTAAGGAAATAAATTCCAGAATTTACCTCATAATTATTCTCGAATAATTATGCTATATCGATTTAAATTATGAATTCGGACCTTGAATAATCCTCATGAGATTTAATTATTATTGTTAGAGTATAATGGACCTAAATTAATATTATTCCAAGTTGGCCCAAAAGTGTAGAATTAATCAATTGGGTTCGCTAGCCCAACAACCTTCTAGAATTAATACTTGGACTCAAATTAATTTATGTAGCCCATATAATATTAATAACATGAGGGCCAAAATTAACTATAGGTGATCGATTAATTTATTCGGAGCTTTAATCATCGTTGCGCGTGTTTAAATAATTATTTAGTGGAGAAAATATGGCACGAAAAATGCAGGGTGTTACATCCTACCCCTCTTTCAAAAATTTTCGTCCCGAAAATTGCAATCGTCGCTCGGATAGCTATGGGTACTTATTCTCCATACTTTCCTATAGTTCTCACTTTGCTTCTTCCGTGTCGTAGCGTTTCCAAAGCACTTTAACCATTGGGATCTTCTTTGTACGAAGCTCTTGAACTTTTCAGTCGATGATCGCTTCCGACGTCACTTGATACTGCATATTCGGTTAAGCGTTTCACTTCGCGATGGCGAATCACGTGTCTCGGGTCGTTGACATACCCTTGAAATTACAACACGTGGAAGATATTGCGAATAATCCTCGTCCTAGGTGGTAAAGCTAGCCGATAAGCAACGAGACCAAAATTTCTCTAATATTTCAAGTGGTTCAATAAATCTCGTCTTCAATTTCCCATGCATTACGAAGCGTGTTACTCCTATCGAGGGGATACTTTCGAGATTACTTTGACGCCTGCTTCGAACTTTGATTTACTCTACCGAGTGTCAGCATACGATTTCTATCGATCCAGAGCTTCTTTAATTCTCATTTGATTTGTCGGACCGCTTGAATCGTTCTATAATCGGCTTTCAGTCCTAGAGCTTTTCGTTTGCCTATGTCGTCCCAATAAAGAGTTGACATGCACTTCTTTCTGTATAGCGCTTCTAATGTGCAATTTTGATGGTCGGTTGGTAGCTATTGTTATAGGCAGATTCGATCATTGGTAATACTTGCTCCTACTTTACTCCTTGAGCTCGCACTACGGCTCTTAACATTTTTGGCTACACCTCTTCATTCAATCCTACAAGAAGGATTGTTTCAAGTCTTGATACCTCTTGTTTCCTCCCGGATGTGCAACATATGGGGTATAATGTGCTTCTCTTAGGATTTCCTTTCCTAATTCCTCGTTATCGAGGACAAAAATTCTGCCTTTGAAGTATAAGGTATTATCTGGCTTCTTTGTTCTTCAACGCCTCTAGGAAAATTTTGAGATGCGCTCGGCGTTTTTGCTCTCCAAGATGTTGTCTATGAATACTATGACTAGTCGATCTAGATATGGGGGAAAATGCTCGGTTCACTAGGTCCATAAAAACTATGGACGCGTTTGTCAATCTTGATGGCATCACGTTGAGCTCGTAGTGTCCGTATTTTGTAGGAAAGGTTGTTTTGGGAATGTCCTCTTCTCGCATCTTCAATTGATGGTAGCCCAATTTCAGATCGAATTTTTTTTTAAAAGACATCGGCTTCTTATGGTTGGTCGAGTAAATCGTCTATTCTAATCAAATGGTATTTCTTCTTCGTGGTTGACATTGTTGAATTCTCGATAGTCGGTGCTCATGCGTAACGGTCCATCTTTCTTCTTTGCGAGCAGTACTGACGCTCCTCTGGGTGAGATGGTAGGTCTTATGAAACCGAGATCTAGGAGTCCTTGCGGTTTGAACTTTCAGTCCTCGTGGTTGAACTTTCAGTTCTCGCGGTTCTATCGTTTCTAGCCAATAAGGTGTTTTCGATGCGGTGGTGGCTTCCTAGTTTGAATTCTGTCGTGGATTCTAATTATCGGTCGCGTGGCATTCCATGTAGCTCTTCTGGAAATACGTCTTCAAATCCTCGCACTGCCGGTACGTTCTGAATGTCCTCACCTTTTTGTCTGTCGCTTTCTAACCAAACTAGTTAGGCGTAGCTCCCTTGTTTCCTCATTCCTCCGATCGCGCGAAATGTTGATACTATAGGTACTCCTTTCTTCCACTAAGGCTGTCGAATTTGGTGATTCTTCCTTTGGGGTTGTTGAACGAGGTTCTCCTTTCCTTGCAATCTATCGCGGCTCGTTGGTCAGTCAATTAATGCATTTCGGGAATGATGTCGGTATTAGCTAGCTTTCTGGCATTCAAATTGTTGATGTCGATGATGTTCGTTCCAAGTGAAGTTTCTAAATGCGCGCAACAATGTGCTATTGGGGAGGGTTCTTCGGTGGGGGTCGCAATATCTTGTATGTTCTCTTTAGTTTTGCCTTCCAATTTTAACAGCTCTACGCGTGCTTAAGAGATGAATGAGTGCGAGGTTCTGGTAAAAAAAAATAGTATGATGACAGGTATGTTCACGATTGTATAAATACATGTGAGGTTTTTCGTGTTCTCTTTCTCGGTTCCTTGTGTTAAGCAAAACGCTCTTCCTTAACGGTTTGGTCGAGGTGTAGGGTTCTCAGTTTTATTCTGCGGTGCGTCTCTCCTTGGCGGAGGTGACCTATTTATCTATTCCCAGTCCGATTCCTTTGTTGATTCTGGAGATTGCTGGTACAGTTAACTCGGTTATCCTATCGGCGGTATCTTTCTGCAGTGATAGCAGGTAGTGGCCCTAGTCGTGCATTCCTTTCCCACATGATTTCTCCTTGTCATGATCTTTTCTGTGATCGATGGTCCGGCTTGGAGTCACAACGTTGATTTTCGTTTGATCCTTCTTTCATTGCTTGCATCGTGGCTGTTGGTTGGCGATTGCTCGGGGACTCGTATTGATATGCGACGTTGCTTTAATAGTGGATATCTTCTTTCTTATTCTATCTTGTATACTTCGTCCACCTAGACAGGTTAGAGCGGTCGTGTTTCTTATATTCGTGCGATCAAAACTCCTTTGGTTCTCTGCATCGAGGTCCATTTGCTTACTTGAGATTCGCTTTAATACGGCCCATACATATGCGTTCTAATCGAGCTAAATAATTTGCGTTACTTTCCTCGCATTAAAATGGATAATATTTCCTCATTCTATTTAAACACTATCTAATGATTAGTTCTATATAATAGCTCAATCTATCAGTGTGCACCTGTACTCATTCCTCAATAATTCATACATTGAATCAATTCGAGTTTACATCCACGGAATTTACCAATGATATTTCATCGTATAAATTTGTATAGTATGACTCTCTGTCATAGAATCAATCACAACATGAACGTGCACATCACCTTATAGTATTTATAATACTCGTATCTGCTTTTATATTCATAGCGCCTAATATTCATCGTGGGCGGATTACACTTATTTAAATCTCATATGTTGTTATTGTAGTATGTCGAACATATTTTGTACGAGAAGGTTGCACGAGTCAGAGAGCTTCCATAATGATCAACTAGGATTTGCTACGTCGTCTCGTGTGGTTCTAAGGTGACAAATTTCCTACCCTTTTCATGATATACACATCATTCAACTTACGCTCATTGGTTGAATCGAAGTTACGACATTTCGATATTGCTTGATTTTCTTTGCCGATTAACGTACTATGCACTGATCGATCTAGTCATTTTCAATGAGGTATAACGCGTCGAGTAAGTAGAGGGTTCACGAATTTTAATCCTTGCATCGGCATGTCATGTCGATTGCTACGTCGTGCCTTGGTTAGAATACTATCGTGTCGACCGGAGTAGATTACGTCGGTCGATCTAGGCACTTTACAACTTCCTTCCTCGAGTCTTCATTTTATATCGTTCGAATGTGGGATATCAATCGAATTGGTTAGGTCAAACAATGTCTTTATACATCGATTGGAGTACCTGCATTGATTGGGATTTCTTGTGTTGGTCTAAATTTTGTATCGCATAATACTATGCACATATATATTATTCATTCATTCAGCGATTAGCGATTCATAATTCGCTTATATTGCATTCTTCCTACTTCACGAAGGATCTGCACATTGGGGATGAGATAATGGCATGTATGTTGAGAAATCATGTGTCGATGAAATTTGGGAGTATGCCCTGTTTTGGACAGGGATTAAAATAAGCATGGCTGTTTCTGTGATTGTTGGATTGGGTGGATTTTCGAACTGTATATAGTAGAATGGGTTAGTAATCTGTGGGATTTGGAATCGCATGAATCGAAGTTGTGAAACTCGAGTTTGAAGCATTAGAATTATGCGTCGCAGATTTCGGCAGTTTAATTTGCACGACCTTAAAATCCTATTTTTGGACCTTGGAAAAATCTGATTTTTATAATATGAATTTTAGACATGTTAATTAGTAATATGTATAAAAATCATGTCATTTCACAATGTGGATTAATTATTAAAAATTCGTGAAGTTGGTTGTTGAAATCTGGAAATGCTGAAAGTTGGTTTGCTAGTGAAATGCGGTTCTGTCGCTGCCCGCGGTGCTCGACCGCGGCATTTAGCCTTGTTTTTGACTCTCTGTCGCCGCCCGCGGTTGGCGACCGCAACATTTAGCCTTATTTTTGGCTCTCTGTCGCCGCCCGCGGCTCTTTCCCGCGGCACGACTGCGGCTTTAGCCTTTTTCATACTTAGTCCAAATTTCTACTCCAAATTCAATCTATGCAACTCCATTAACTTCAAACACTAATTTGTCACCATTAGATGGTTACAAAAAGGTTCCCAATCATACCAAAATGTTCGATAGTATAGGTTTGAAGCTTGGGTAGAGTTTCCAAACTTGAAATTTTACTTTAAAAACATTAACAAGGTTCATCAAAGATTAGTGCTAAGTTAGGATTGCTATGCTAATCGTATGTCAATGAAATCACGTGCCCTTCTCCATATCGCCCCTAATGGTGGCATCCCATATTCGTCGTCTTGATTCCAAGTATGCTCCATGAATCCATTGGAATCGGCATATACCATGTTTTGTTCAGGGTAGGCCTTCAAATACATGGAAACTTGCTCTCAAGCCCATGCACGCCAATTGTGTGGTAGTACTTCCATCAATCTCAAGATGGCTTGTGCATCATCGATCCCATAAGTCTCCACGGTTATTTAATCGTTGCATTATTGGTTTACTATGGCTCCTACGGTTGGCAACCTAGCGTAGTTCGCGTTGAAGTAGTTACCTAACAAGATCCTCCTATGGGTTTTTTCGCGAATTCGTTTTCCCAAAACTTTTCTAAACATCCCACGATTTGAGGCTCCATCGATTTAGTTGACGACATATAATAATAACAAAGGTAATAGTACAATAAGATGGCACTTAGGACGGTTGATGTTTCACATCGAGGTGTAATGGTTCCCATTACTTGTTTATACATACATACAAGGTTATCCTTCGACCCATCACGGAATTCTTTCGAGATAATACTTTATTATCATATAATAAAAACCTAATCCTAAAACAATCCTAGGACTAATATTCTCCTTTTACATCTACATTATGCTAATTTAATAACTCATACATAATCAAATTCTCATGCATTTCACTTATTGACTTAAATATCTAACATGCTTATATTCACAAGTTTACGCCAAATTATTCACATGCTTGTTCAAGTAGTCAAATGACTTAGATATAAAAGCATATTTTCATTCTCCTTTCTCATCAACATTTTCGATACATGCCTTCATAAATTTCCAAAATTTTCAGCTCATGGTAGCATATCTCAACTCATGCTTCGATATATAATCGTTCAAGTCAAAGTTATAACATGTATCCATTCAAGTCAAGTAAAAGTGGCGTACCTTGATTGCGGTGATGGTGTGGGGCGTTGTGGAAAGTGTCGAACTCTTAATTATTTTCATCTTACTTAATACAACTCTAGGACCAACAAAATGTGGACTCAATTGAGAAAGGAATTTAAATATCATGTGCACATGGGTTAAAAATTGGCATAGAGTTTGTTTTTTTTTTTTTTTTTTTTTTTTTTTTTACGGAATTCAACATTTCAAGAGAATAAGGCATGATCATATAGAATTTCAATAGAGTTTTTGAGATGGTATAAATGAAGGGAGATGGCATGAATGAAAGGAAATGGCAAGTCCATCATCAAAGGAACATTTAGAAATATGGCATAGATGTACATATTTGATCAACAATTACATACTTCACAATCAAATAGATAATCAAGAATGGTAAGGTAAAATCGGCATGCTTAGAGATAAAATGAAACATGAAACCAATAAGCATGCTTGAAGAAAGAGGACTTCCAAGAACTTAAGGAATAATCAAAGGCATAATTTGACTAAGGCATGTTGCCACTAGGAATAACATGTTTATGGTAAAGGAGACAAAGAATGTAGAACAAATAAACATGCTTGATTAGAATAAGACATGCTATAATTTGCTAAAGAATAACATGCTTCTTTCAAGTCACAAGGAAGGAACAAAATAATAGAAGCATCATGAAGGATTTTTGAACAACAATGTTGGAACTAATCGCATGCTCGATGGAAAGAAACAAATCAATAATTTACAAAAGTCAAGGACAATTTAAGCATGCTTGTTGAAAGGGAACGAATCGGCAACCAATGAGGCTATTAAGGACATGTTACAATTAAGCATGCTAGAACAAAGGAAATCAAAGAAAAGCTCAAAGGAAACCAAGGAAACAAGGTACAAGTAAGCATGCTTGATTCGAAGAAACATATTAGAAATCAAGAGGACGGATGAGAACGAGGTGCAATTATACATGCTTAAGGAAAAGGGAATTTTTCGGCAATAAGGAGGTAGTAAAGTGCATGCTTGATTCCAAACGAAGCAAATGGGAGTAAGTTCAACTTAACATGCTTGATAAATGGATATAATTCAACAACCAATGAGGGGAATAAGGAAGTGCAACTATGTATGCTCAATTAGGAAAGAACATGCCACAACTTACTAAAATGATATGCTTCTTTCGAATTAGAGGAAATAGATGAAATAATCGAAGCATTATGAAGGATTTCAACGACAAGGTTGGAACAAATAGCATGCTTTCTTGGAAAAACAAGGAAACAACCAAATGAATAACTAAGAATTAACACTATTAAGTGTGCTTGAACAAAGGAGGCATATTAACATCCTAAGGAAAGATTGGGGATAGAGTATAACTAGGCATGCTCAATTAGAAGAAGTCAAGTCAAGAAGCGACCACCCAATGCAATTTAAGCATGCTTGGAAAAAGGAACAAGAACAAACATGTTCATATTCAAGGGAACAAGGAAGATAAGTGAGAGATAAACAAGATTGATTCAAAGGAAATAAATTAAAATCAAGGGAGCGAATGAGAAAAAGGTGTAATCACGCATAGTTAAAGATATGATAATATTTGACAATCAAGAAGGTAACAAAGGCAAAAATCACAACAATGCATGCTTGGTTCAATCAATCATACCAAGTAAGAAGTAAAGTCAAAGAAACATGGAATAGCAAGTAAGCATGCAAATAATTTGGAGACCTCGATTACAATGAGGTTCCAGTATCGAGCTCAATGAAACCTAGTGCTCTGATACCACCTTCTGTCGCGCCCCCAAATCGGGCCTATGCGACAGTCCCACGTGCGAACAATGCACGCTAAGGGTTTTAGTGGTTTAAAATCATTTTCGACATTTATTTTAAGAGTGGCGGATGAAAATAAAGATATCAAAAATGGTCTTGCTTTAATTTCAAATATAGGAGTTTGAATCTCAATTTATAATCAAGAATTTAAGTGTAGTGAAAGCAAGTAAACATTTCCAAAGGACTTAATTATATTTTCGAAAGGCAAGAGTTTAAGTCCAAATGCTAATCAAGAAAAATAAGCATAGCGGAAGCAAATAGAGTATTCACAAGCAAGCGTGGATAATGGATAATGACAAATGAATTCAAGGAATGACCACCACGCGGGTCTTACGCCAAGTACGACTTGGAACAATTAATAACCATGATCAACAAATGGGTACTATGTATGGAGACATAGCCCCTTGAGCCTCGATACCAAATGACAAATTTAATCAATTAGATTTGAAAGGACTATGCCATGTGAATTCAAGTTAAATCATGCCAAGAGTTTAAGTAGATCATGCCATTTAGAGATAAATAACTAGAGGGGTTCACAAAGGGGTTACAATCCAAGCTTGGCAATTATTCAACTCCATGAGGTTTCAAGAAATGATTCAAATAGGCTTACATATCATGTGACTCCATGTTGTGCAATTAGTCAAGACAAAATAAGAAGGACAATAAAGGATAGTTTCAAGTATAGCCCAAAAGATTACATTTAAAATGAGGTTCACAATGGAACCACCTTGTTAGCTTTCCACCACAACGCCGCCTCCACCGCCATCACCTTGTACCTACACGCAGGGAAAACACGCATAGGGGCTGAGTACTCCGCGTACCCAGTGGTCACGATGTCCCGAAAACAAAATACATATATATAATGTGGTCACCGTAACACACAAGCATAGCACAAGGGTTTTGTTGAAAAATAACTCATGCATGCTCAAAACAATTTTAAATACTCACATGGATCCATGAACACTCAATTTGGTGGTGCATTTCACGATCAACGATCATATCATTCACATAAACTGCGTGAGACACGCATGAGGGTTTCAACTCCTCCCTCCTCCTTATTCCTCCCATTTCTCCCGACTAGAGGGTGATCGTATCCCTCCTCCTTATCTCTCCCAAATGCTCGTGGCAATTAATAATCATAAGCACCAAAACAATTTAACGGTGACACATCGCTTTTCAAAACAAGAATCATTCACTTTAAGTTTTTGGAAATCATTTTGGAAAGCAAACCAGAAGAAGATAGGATAAAGTAGTGCCCACCTTAATTATGAGGTGAAGGTTTACTTGGTGCCACTAGTTGAAGCTTCCTTTTGATAATCACCAACACCTAGATTGTTTAACATTTAATTACTAGGTGTGTTTCATGTAGTTTGATGCATTAGCTATTTCAATAAATAAGCATGATGTTCATTTTAATGAGCTTCATGTGACACTTCATTCTAAGTCTACAATATATCATTCATTTTTATTTATCACTAAGTTCCAACTTGCATAATTATTGTCTACTTATCATGCTTAACAATTTAAGTATTTTTAGCTATTACACATAATTCATTAGCCTCCTTTGATCAAGTATGCTCATATATTTATTTATAACCTTTTCCTAGTGATGCAAATAGTTTAATTGAAAACCAAGTTAATGTCCTAGTGCTAAATGTAAATGTGTGATCAATTAAAGATGAAATATGTTTTAAAAGTATTATTAATTGGAGAAAATGTGTTTATTAGTCTTAGAAAAATATATGAATGCAAGCAAATGACTCTAAACTATTTAACTTAGTGAAATTTCCTAGTCATAAATCTAAATGTGACCCTGTTTTCAAAATGATGTCGTTTAACATTTACAGAGAATTTGAGTATGAAATGTTATATGCAAAAATTAGATTTTAATATGAATTTGCTCCAATTGACGGTTTGTTAAAATCATCTTTCGTTTGGAAGTTACGGGCTGGGGGAGATTGATTTTCCTGAATGTTTTTGCTACGGGCTAAAACAGGGGTGTAGACTTTAAAAATTAATTGTGACTAAAATACTTGTGCTATAGACTTAAAATTTTATATGCAGACTCTATAATGTGTTCAAAATCTAAATATAAAATTTAAGAATTTTCTAAGGTTCCTTAGTACAGTTTCAAAATCGGTTTTTGACATGCGACACAAAATGACACATTTTATTGCAGAGAGCATAACTTTCTAACCATATCGTATTTTGACATGAAACCAAAGCCAAACTATTCCTAACACATTCAAATATAACATATTTAAATTTACGACCCATTGAATTCCATTTGACTCGACTTCCATAGCAAAACAGAGAGCACGTTTTACAGACTTCATCACAGCATGCTCATTTAACTTTAACATGTATAAATTCGTGGCAACTCATCATCCAACAACATTTATGTTCAATTTCAGACCTTAAACACTTCATATCATGATCCTATAACATAGATATCAAGCTATATTATGCATACAAAGGATATATCATCAATCAACTACAACATAGTCAATATTGGCTATCAAACATGCATATTATCAACCCTAGTTCATCATATAGCTTCAAATTCGATATGGGGTTTCTTGATCTTACATGCAATCTTATAATCATGCTTAGGAGGATCTAAAGAGGGTAAATAAGGTGTTACTTGAGAGGTTTATGTTCAGATTTTGGTTATCTTCATCCAAACTCGAAAATGCTCTCCTCTTGCTAGATCTTGTTGCTTTCTTGCTCTTAGCTCCTTGTACACTCTTAGATCTTCAATGTACCTCCATGGATCTTCGATTCCCAGCTATGCTCGATTTGTGGAACTCAAAATCTAGGGGATTTGTTGGGTTCAAATGAAAGAGGAAGGTGTGGGGGTGAGTTTGGTGAAATATGGTGGTGATTTGAGGTGGTTTGAGGTGGTTTATGTGTGTGGAAGTGAGGCTGCCATGGAGGATTCAACAATGGAGGTTGGGGGTGTTTCAAGGTGGTGAAAGGTAGAAGATGAAGTGTGATTGGGAGTGGGGAAGGTGTTGGTGTCGTCCAAGAGAGGGAGAGGGGTGAGGTTGAGTGTAGACTTGTATGCATGTGTGTGATATAATCATTGTGTCTACACAATTTCTTCCCATGACTAATTTGCCCCTTCTATAATTTAAATGGCAAGGTAAGATTCATTTTCTAGAAAACCCACTTTGGTATTTACTCCTTCCACTCAAATTATTTAATTTCTAGAATTGATTTAATAACTAGATAAATTCCCCATCATATGACATAAGGTTGGAATTTATGTAATACCCCTATTTTAATTATTATGACCGAAATTCTTAAGGAAGGATACGGAATAGTTTCCGGATTAGCTTCGGAAGTAAGTTTTGAATATATATTCACAAATTAATATCTAAATGGAAACTAAACATGTCATATTCCCCCTATTATTTCTAGAGGTGGCCGAAATAAATAGGGAAAATTAAGGAAATAATTTCCGGAATTTACCTCGTAATTATTCTCGAATAATTATGCTATATCGATTTAAATTATGAATTCGGACCTTGAATAATCCTCATGAGATTTAATTATTATTGTTAGAGTATAATGGACCTAAATAAATATTATTCCAAGTTGGCCCAAAAGTGTAGAATTAATCAATTGGGTTCACTAGCCCAACAACCTTCTAGAATTAATACTTGGACTCAAATTAATTTATGTAGCCCATATAATAATAATAACATGAGGGCCAAAATTAACTATAGGTGATCGATTAATTTATTCGGAGCTTTAATCATTGTTGCGCGTGTTTAAATAATTATTTAGCGGAGAAAATACGGCACGGAAAATGCGGGGTGTTACATGAAACTCTAAATAGTTACTTTTATACATCTAGAAACATGTTTCAACATTAAAAATGAACATTTGAAACCGTTTTTTAATTTGCGAATTTTCAAAATTTTGTATCGTTCAATTTTAATGCACTTCTGAGCTTGTCATTTTTAATAATTTTGAACTAATTACAACAACGGAAACCCTAAACACTTAGTTTATTACATCTAGAAACATGTTTCAACCAAAAAAAAAACTTTTGAAACAGTTTTTAAATTTGCGAATTTTCAAAATTTTGTACCGGTAAATTTTCGTAATGTTTCGAACTGGTCATTATTGACAATTCTGAACCAAGTACAACATAGGAAACCCTAAACACTTACTTTTATACATCTAGAAACATGTTTCAACATTAAAAAAGAACTTTTGAAACCGTTTTCTTG
>JAPKLW010003382.1:0-43203 GCA_026898455.1 Plectranthus barbatus
TCCGCTGGTGGAGTGCGAGCACGTCACTTCAACCTCCACAGCAGTTTGGGTGTTTAGTTCTCCCAAGAACGTATCTTCTCAATACGGCAAACTGCCCGTGATAACTCGAGTGCTGGCTGGCACACGAGCTGCTGTGAACTTCCTCGGAGGAGAAAGAACACCAAAGAGATCAGTAACTTACAAGCTGGAAGCTTGAAGTCTCGTGTTTGATAAATCAACACACGGATAGCCTTTAGAAAGGCCTCGAAAGTTGTATGCGCTTTTACTTGCTTGAGCGTAATCAATTTGCAGTCTTTCGGTAGGTGAAGAGTATTGAATGTCAGGAAGCAAGCGTCTTAAATGTTGGTGGTTCCGACCTATTTATAGACGCGGGATCCCATTCAAATCTTCTAGCCGTTTGGACACATCCGGAAGGATGTCAGACCTCGGATGTCCTTCTGACGGCGGCAGGTATGTTTTTCCGGAAGGAACCATACCTTTGTCCACTTTATCTGACACAGATCTCTTTGTGTCAGAATGGCTCTTTAAGTCAGTACGAGGAATCGAGACTGGTGTCTTGTAACTGATAGACTTTAAGGTATCCTCCCTTAAAGTCATACTTTGTCAGTTTATTCCTCAGACGAATCTTCTTTTTGTCTCTAAGACTCTGGGAGAGCGAATCTGGAATTCTGCTGGTAACATCCGACTGGTAGATCATTCTGGTGATCTTGTGCTGGCAGTCTCTGCTGGTGACTTGCGCTGTCACAATCTAAGTCTACCAATATGTCTGATGTTAACTCTTGGAATCTCCCATGACTGGTGGCTTCACCGCTGGTGAATAGTGTCAGTGAGAACACGTATTCTGCTGGTAGGATTTGTCAGCCGCCTGCTGGTGAAATCCTTCCCTACTGGTGAACAGTAGCCAGTCATTAGCTCTTTCTCATGCTGATGAACAGTGTCAGCACGAGTCTTGTCAGCCGCTTGCTGGTGAGACTTCTCTCAACTGGTAAGCACATCTCATGCTGGTGAACAGTAGCCAGCATGAGTCTTGATCAGCTGCGACTTACAACTCAAAAGACCTAAACAGGACTTTACATTTGAGACTAGAGCTATTCTAGAGACAAACTGACGCTGGTAGGACTTAGGATTTGATCCACCAAAACACCAAAACTAGAATCTAAACAAGTAGCTACTGAGGGAGGGAAACTTGGACAGATTTCCCAACACCTACCTTATCAGAAAAAAAGCCTACATTACAACCTATTGAAAGTCCTTTTTGATTCAAGACTTGTGTACACATTCTAGCAGTGGAGATATTAGAAAATTTGCAAGCCTATGGTAGAAATTTCTTCATACATGTTGTTGAGTGCTTTCATCTTTACCTTAAACACTTGAGAGTTGAGCGATACACTTCCTGTGAGTTCTTCCACGGTTGATGAATTTTCTGTCTCTTTCAAATTGCTTGTGGGTAGTGGATTCTTGGTTCTTGACTGTGATGAATCTTGTGAGGCATTGCACTTTAACCGCATGATCTTCTGAATTCTTTATTTCCTATTGATTGAGGACAATCAAACGTTCAAGTTTGGGGGGTTTGATAAGCTCATTATTTCACTCACTTATCTATATTATTTTTATACTATTTTATGTAGTTTTAGTGAGTTTATATATATATTATGTGCATGAGTGTATATTAGGTGGTATTAGGTGTGTTTTGATGTTTATGCAGGGTTTTAGGCCAAATTCATTGGAAACCCATTCCAAGAGCAGCAGATGTTCAAAGAAACAGTCACAACTTCTTTCACCGTTGGAATCTGAGCTAATGGAGCATAGCAATTGAAAGATCTTTGAGTTAGCTTTCCAACGCAACTGGAATCGGGTCAATCGGAGTTCGGAAGAGAAAGTTATGGCCAAAACCGTGAGACCGCGCAGGAGGGCGAAAAGCTGCGTCGACCGTGGCCAATCGGAAGCGGTCGACGAAGCCAAAAATTGAGACTCGGTCGACGGGACACCTCCCACGATCGACGAAGGCCTATCCGTTGGCACGGGAATTCGTGGAAAAACGAGAATTTTCATATCTTTAGCCCCAGATTTGATAGGATACATACCCACCTCTATAAATAACCTAGAAAGTCGAGTTTTTATCATAACACATTACAGATTTCAGATTTTGAGAGATTCCAAGAGTTTTAGAGTTGATGTTTGAAGACATATTTTTGTGGGAAGACATTCCAACCCAAGTTTTTATGCAATTCAGGTTTTATCTTTCTATGATGAATATTACTCTGAATATGTGTAACTAAACTTCTTTTCAGATTCTAGGGTTTCGAACTATCTATGTATACATGTTTTGATTAATTGAATTATTTTCCCTTTCCCTTCGTAGTTTGTGAAATCTGTGCTTATTCATAATCTTGATTTGCTGATCACATATTAGGATTATCTAGTTGATTACTTGAGACGTAACTATGATAGTTTTCAATCGAAAGAGATTTTCACAATATAATTTGATTTCTTGTCGTAACTGAAGGAGATTAATTGTAGGAATAAATCTGTAGATCTTTTGGAGTTAGTTAATTTATCTTGAGACCGAACGGAGATAGGTAATTAACTAATCTACTTTGCGAATTGTCCAACAAAGAAGTTCGTAATACTTTTCTGATGTTTCACTACGAAGAGGAATTAAAATTGGGAATTAATCAATTTATTCATCCATGTCATACTTGATAGGTAGATATCCCTGGAATCTGTGCTTCTCTTATTTGATTTCAAAAGCTTTTCAATTTCCTGTTTAATTTTCATGTATTGAAATTTCAAAACAACAAACCTTTTATTCGATTTTCCTAATCAATATTTTCAAGAACGTCTGATTTAGTACTAAAGGTTTTTCGTTGCTTCATTCCCCTGGATCGATAACCTTAGGGTTTACAAATTTATTTGCCACTATTTCTATAATTAATCTGTAGAAATTACAGTGATCACATCTCGATGGGGAACGCAGCACAAGTGAGTGCAGCTGCCATTGGAGATTTCACCTTGTACTTTGATGATTCCGTTTTAACATTGAGAGATGTTTTGTATGTGCTGGATTTTCGGCGGAATCTTATTTCAGTTTCCAAACTTTATGTTGATGGATATTCAGTTATTTTTTATAGTGGTGTTTCTATCATTGGTAATAACGGTGTTATCTGTCGTGGAATGCTGAATAATTCTCTCTATGTTGTTAACTGTAATCATAAGTCTTCCGCAAGTATTGCATGTAATTCATCCGTAATTGATAATCCTAGGAAGAGAAAACTTACTTCTTCTGATGAGGATCTTACATATCTCTGGCACTTGAGACTGAGTCACATCAGCTTGAAGCGGATTCAAAGACTTGCAGGTGACGGTACATTGGACCTAGTCCAGCTGTACCTTATCAAGTCTGCGAATCCTGCATCGAGGGCAAGATGTCAACTAGGCCTTTCAAGGCTAGTCATTCTCGAGCAGAGGAAGTGTTGGAATTGATCCATTCTGACATATGTGGACCGATGTCCACACAGGCTCGTGGAGGGTACGAGTATTTCTTCACTTTCATTGACGATTACTCAAGGTACGGATACGTTTACCTGCTTCGCTACAAGTCTGAATGCTTTGAGAAATTCAAAGAGTTCAAGGCTGAGGTAGAAAAGAAGGTCGGGAAAACTATCAAGTCGCTGCGATCTGACCGCGGTGGCGAATACCTCGGTAACGAGTTCCTGCAATATTTGTCAAAAAATGGGATTACATCCCAGTGGACTGCACCGGGTACTCCCCAGCAAAATGGTGTAGCTGAAAGAAGAAATAGGACTCTTCTAGAGATGGTAAGATCAATGATGAGTTATGCAAACTTACCAATTTTGTTTTGGGGCTACGCATTGGAAACAGCAGCTTACGTGCTTAATATGGTGCTTTCTAAATCAGTTCCTAAGACGCCTTCTGAGCTCTTCCTTGGTCGCAAACCTAGTTTGTGCAAGTTTAGAGTATGGGGTTGTCCGGCACACGTACTGTCGAAGGAACCTGATAAATTAGAAAGCAGGTCAAAAGTAATGTTGTTCATAGGGTATCCCAGGCAAACGAAAGGTGGTTACTTTTACTGTCCTGAGAGTCAAAGAGTCGTTGTTAGCACCAACGCTAGATTCTTGGAGGACGAGTATGTGAGTAATCACAAGTCAAGGAGTGATATCGTTCTTCAAGAAATTGAGAACGAGAATGCAATTCCAAGGGAAGGGGAACGTGTAGATGTGGGTGCACCTGTGAGAGGTACAGCACCACAGACACGTTCTTCAGTGCAAGGTGCAGGACCACAAGTCACTGCACCTACTACTGACACGGCACCGATGCCTCGTCGTAGTGGGAGAGTTATTTTCCAGCCGGAAAGGTACATGTTCGTGGGTGAGTCTTCGGACTTGAGCCTGGAAGACGGACATTAGGACTCTGACCCACTGACTTACGAAGAGGCAGTGCAGGACAAGGATGTTGCCAAATGGCGTGTCGCCATGGATTCTGAAATTGAATCCATAACTCCTATGGATGTATACCAGAAAACTGATTCGCCGGATGGCTTTAGGGCCATAGGGTGCAAATGGGTATACAAAAGAAAGAAAGGGGCGGATGGAAAGATCAAGGCTTTTAAAGCCAGGCTGGTGGCAAAGGGTTATAGTCATAAAGAGGGCATTGACTATGACGAAACCTTTTCACCCGTAGCCATGCTCAAATCCATCCGGATACTCCTTGCCATAGCTGCGCATATGGACCTCGAGATCTGGCAGATGGATGTCAAAACCGCTTTTCTAAATGGTTACCTTAAAGAAGGTAGGGACATCTATAGGTTACATAAGCAAGGGCGAAGAACATCTTGTCTGGAAGCTTAGGAAGTCCTTGTATGGACTTAAGCAAGCTTCAAGGTCGTGGAACTTACGTTTCAACGATGTGATTAAATCCTATGGATTTGCACAGTTGGAAAACAAAAGTTGTGTTTACCGACTTTGTGTCAGTGGGAGCGTGGTCTTCCTTGCACTATACGTTGATGACATACTTCTATTTGGAAACAACGAGGGAGTGATGTCCGAAATCAAAGTTTGGTTATCCGAACAGTTCCAATTGAAGGATCTGGGAGAAGCTGGCTACATTCTTGGGATTAAGGTCTTACGAGATCGTAAGAGAAGAATGTTGAGCTTATCTCACGCATCCTATGTGGATACTGTGATAGCCCGGTTCAGCATGCAACTCGCCAAGATAGGCTTGCTACCTTTCAGACATGGCGTTCGTCTTTCTAGTGGGCAGTGTCCTCAGACACAGCGGGAGAAAGATGAGATGAGTCTTGTACCATATGCTTCAGCTGTGGGTAGTCTCATGTATGCAATGTTGTGTACCAGGCCAGATATCTGTTATGTCGTTGGCATGGTAGCAAGATATCAGTCTAACCCTGGACAGGCGCACTGGACTGCTGTAAAGCACATCCTCAAGTATTTGAAGAGAACTAGGAATTTCTGCCTAGTTTATCAAAGGGGTAGGTCTGTATTAATTCTGTGGTGAAAAAGAATTAATATTAATTAATTAATTGCGTCATGGGTTGTGGACATGGGAATTAATTAATTTATAGGCCCACTTTATTATTTGCATTAGGTCCCAGGACTGGCCCAATTAAATATGCTGAATTGAGCCCAAAATCGCCCATTAGGGTTTCCAACCCTAGGTCTATAAATAGACAGCTCTCTCTCATAAGTTGTAAGAGTTGAAACACACTAACCCTAGAGAGAAAGAGGGAGGCGCTGATTTTGGGGTTTCAAAGGAGGAGAATTTCGATTCTGGTCCTGCTCAGAATACAGATCTACGGAGTCCTCACCAGTAGTAGATCTGAACAGCATTGGGACACAGCCCTGAAGATCTGATCTGGAGAACAAATTTCTCTTCTCTTCTCTCTTTGATTTTCGATTTTAATCTAGAAATTAGATCTCTAATTTCTGTTTCCGCAGATTTAATCGGATCGCGTGGTTGAATTGGAATTTGGAATTTAAACGCGAAAGATCGGTTTCGACTCGACGGAGTTACGGTAAACCCTAAATCCACAATTCTTCGTATTAAATTCATAGGAGCATGCTAGGGTTTTGAGAATTTGAATTATGAGCAATATCCATAGATCGATCCGGTTCAGTTTGGTTTTGGTGATTCGGTTCACGGAAAAACCCTACAGAGTGTTGGTATAATTTGTATTATTTAGGTATTAAAGGCTTTTTGGGAAATATGTACAAAGCCCTCTTTATATGTATTAGTCGTGTATTTTTCAATACAAGAAGTTTTTCCCCAATTTCTATCTTCAGGATAGTATTTGAGAATGAAGATATAGTGGGCTACCTTTGATAATGTGTGGAGATGGGTATATATAAAAAAAGGAAGCTTATTGAGTAAGCTTTGCTTTACTTTATGTCAGATTGATGTCATATCCCACTTTCTTGCTCACTACTCCATTCGATTAGATTTCTCGAGAAGTTTCCAATAGTTCAAGTAGACCAATTGCTCTAATACCACTTGTTGATCCCAAATATAACAGAGTTAACACGAAGTGGAAGTCCTGAAGTGATGGACCCAACTAACTCTTGGCAATGAATTTTACCACAAACACGCTATCTCTAACGAGTCACTAGGTCCATCAGTTGACTTCAAACTTTGATGGAGATCACGGTGGATTGAAGAAGAAGAATAAATTGAAGATTAATTCGAGTTTTAGTTTTTTTTAGTTTTTATGTAATTTCAAATTTTAGTTTTTAAGTAATTTTAAATTTTAATTTTTATTTCCTTTTAGATGTTTAGTTTTATTTTATTCCAAAGATATTGAGATTTACTTGTTGAATATCTTGATAGATATGATTTGCTTTTAGATTTATTTTCCTTATTAGATTAGGGTTTTGAGTTGCCTATATATAGGCCTTGTTTCGGACGATTTTATTCAATTTTCAGCTTTTAATTAAATTTGTAAGATTATCTCCTCAATTATCTAAAGACTCACGAATTCTAGGAGCCCTAGAATTCAAAAAATTCTGACTTATCAAACAAAATTCCACAGTTATTTGTGGCGTCTTCGCTATATCCCTCGTTGTAAGCCGAGTTGCTTTTTGGGTCGTAGGGGTTTGTGTTCGTTCTTGCCTGCAGTTCTCTAAGGGTCGACTTCATAAGCATTGGATTTCCCCTTCGTATCAGTTCAAGGCGTGCGTTCCCTTTTCGTCGATTTTGTGTTGCAATCTAAACCTTCCAGTGAGGATCGTATCAAACTTCCAAACTTTTCATGAACATGTCGCTAGGCTTGATAATACGATCCTTGTGGATGAATAATAATCTTAGTCCAAGAACAACGATTGAGATGATGCGAAAACAACTCGAACGGAACTTGAAATGGAAACGATGAAAGGATAGAAGTTCAGCAACCCTAATTCGACCCTTCAAATGATGTATTCCAGACGAATCTCAAATACGGCCCAAGAAGCTGAAGAACTAACGATGCAAAACTAGCGTAGACACCACAATCGGATGTGTAAATCCGACTGATAAGTCAATTCGAATTTCAAGGTAATCCACAGAAATTCTTTAGCTTTCAAATAATTGGAGAATTAAACTCGCGAATATTATTAAACTAAAAATAAAGTATGTTAAAAAAATATGCAGCCCTATTTATAGGAGGAAAAACAAAATCTATAATCATATTCTAACTAGGAAAATAAATCTAAAAACATATCAAAATTTTCAAGATATACAACATGTATATCTCGAAAATAGCATCTAAAAAGTAAATAAAGTCTATCAACTCAAAATTTAAAATTAAAATTAAATACCAAGTCCAAATTAAATCAATTAAGTCCATATGTCATAATTAAATTAATTCATCTTGGCCCGATTTGGTTTTCAACTCTGATGGGCTTTTTGAATAATTCTTGAGCCAAAATCTCTTTAATAAACAATTGCAATCCATCTCTTAGCTTCTTGGCCCTAACTCTCGTCATAGGCCCACTAGGAATATGGATTGGATCTTGCTCTCGAACTGCACCTCGGGCTCTATCACTTAGAGCTGGACAGGATATGAGTTTTAGTTCATCACGGAATGTCATAGTTGATTGGTAGTTGGGTAGACTTATGATAAATCAGCTAGTTTGACTCTGATCCAGTCACTCTTGAGAAGAGTTTGGTCTCCAGAAAACTCAAGCTTAAAAGCTTTGAGTCTCGTGTAAGAACACGGAAATGGAGTGAGAGATAAAGACTATTATTGCAAATGAAACTTCGTTGATTTCGATAAATTTTTGTAACCTTCTTTCTGTCGATCTCCATGCGTATTTAAAGAGGAGAAAGAGACATTCAAACAAAAATTAAATTCTAGTAGTTGTGGATAAGAGAGCCCATCTCTATTCTGACACATTTATGTACACAGAGATATGTTTGGCAGACTTTATGTTGCTTTTAAAACTTGTTAGTCAGGATGGCTTTAGTCAGCCCAATGTATCTTTGAATTTGTTAAGACTGACACCTTAATTCTTTTATCTTCTATTGGAAATTGACTTCACTTGCTGACATGTACTTCTTGTCTTGTTGGCTTTGTCTTTAACTATTTATTTTGAGTCATGACTGGTCAATTAAGTCTCCTACTTAGCTGATGTCACATGAACTTGTTATAAACCTATTTTCCGAGTTGACTCCTAAGTTATTGCAACTTAATAAACATATACAAAATTATGAATGTAGAATCACTCTAACTTTTCAGTCTAATCTAATTAGTTCTTTACATAAAACTGACAACTAAGTTGACCTGACGCATCACCAAAATTATAGAAATATCCTAACAATTTCGATACAATCTCATGTTTTTTTTCCAAACCATATCATTTTCTTTAATTATATAAAAGTTTGACAAATCTAGTTAGCTTTCCGACACACCGTAAGAAATATAATTATATATTTGCATAATTTAGAATAATTTAACTATTTAATTGAAAAAAATTAATAATTTATATTGAATTTTTAAAAATATGTATAGTTGGAAGTATATTTGAATATTTTTGTCTTATTTTATTACGATGGATAAAAACCTCAGCTATTTGGGCCGTTAAAATATCTCAAATAATAAAAATAAATAGATTGGGCTACAAATATGGCCCAGAATCAACTTGCACTAACATTTCTTTTTATCACAATTTGAATAAAATGCATTTTATACAATTTAAATATGTACGGTTATTCTTTTAAAAGATCAAACTATTCTTCTAAAAATTTAGTTTAAAATCCGGGAGTTGATCCAAATAATTTAAAGAAAATTTGTAATATTTTGATTCTAAAAATTTATGTTTATAATAAACTTGACAAATATTCTAATTAACTAGAATAATAATATATTTGAATTGTTTAAATTGATGATTGCATTACCTTAAAAAAAATGGGAAGGTCTCAGGTTAGGCACGTCTAAACAGTTTAGGCAGATTTTATCCATTAATTCAACCCAAATTCATCTAATATCCCCTAATTGGAGATTAATAAACTCTATTTAGGATGAGTGAACTCATTTGGGTATGGATAAAACTTGTCTAAACCGTTTAGGCGTGTCTAACCCAAGTTTTTGCCTAAACAAATTTACTTTGAGAAAACAAGTCTTCTTATATGTATTAGTTATTTCGAAGAGTATAAGAAAAATGAAAGCTTAGGATTATTAAGCTAAAAACATTTAAGTATGAACAACCCAAAAACGCCAAATATAAAAACATAATTCAAATTACACATATTTTTTCAAATTTAATACAAATTATACATTAATTTAATAGTCAAACTATTATAAATCTAGGATTTAAAAAAAATTGGCAATTGAAAACTGATCGGGCCAAATATAACCCTTTTATATTAGGGAAGGTCTTGGGTTAGGCAGGCCTAAACGATTTAGGCGGGTTTTATCCATTAACCCAAGCTTTAAGCGGGTTTTATCTATTAACCCAAGCCCAAACCCATATAATATACCCTATTTGGGATGGGTGAACCCATTTGGGTAGGATAAAACCCGCCTAAACCGTTTAGGCCTGCCTAACGCAAGTTTTTGCCTTTATATTAATAATTGAAAATTGATGTGGATTCCTAATAAGCTTACTCTGTTTTCGGTCATCCAAAAAAATTCTTTCATAGATTAATTTGTATGGTTTTGATAATTTGGATATTTTATTAGAAAAACGAATAGTTCATATTAAATTTTAAGAAAACAATATAATTTGGTTATATTTAAGTATATTTGGCCATACAAAAACACCTAATAAAATCTAAATGCCAAACAATAAAAATCTTCGACGAAGTTGATTTCTTAGTTTGGAACAAAAACCATTTTTTCGACTTTTGAGAAGTATTGATATAGTTAGAATTTGTGAATGCTGCGTAGCCAGCGCAGCTAATTGCTTTTTCATACATTTTGTGACATCTTATATAAGTACAAGGTAGTACTATCAATTAAAAAAATATTAAATAATGAATACACCTGTAGAAACATGCACATTCATTTCTGTCGGCACCTATAATAAATACATTTGTTCTCATATATAATTATAAAATATATGCTGTCCAAATCCAGAATATAATATGTATTAATTTAATAGCAAAAAAATTATTATTTTTTTATCATCCATATTGGGACATGGACCATCAAGATCTTACTATAGGTAAATATTTTTTTTCATAAGTCATTTTATGGTAAAGTTTTACCTTTTAAATGATATTATTCCAATTAATTTCTATAAGATAAGTTTACTATATATTTTAACTCGATCAATTAATCTTATTTTCAGTTGTTGACAGATTTAAATTTGTTGGGATCATGCCCAAACAGCTCCGACCAATCGAAACCATCTCAAGCTCACGAGATAAGTTCAAAAAGGATACGACCTATTAACAAATACCGCAAAAAAAAAAAAGCAGTTGGCACCAGTCAGCCCCAACAGACTTGCCAACCTCGGGGATATCTATCGACCCTAGGTTACTAGCCGACCCCAAGCAAGTTTCAAGAAGAGCAAAGCCTTTGGGGTTCGTTGAATGGAGGCCACGTCAGTCTTTACAGATTTTGAGATTTTTGGGGTCACTTTCAGAAAATTTAGAGTCGCCGACGACGAGGATTAGGGTTAGCTTGGCCCAAATCTAGTGTAACGGACCTCTTCAATTTTTTGCATCTATTCTTCAGCCTTTTCCGTATATGTTGCCTTTAATTTTCACATTCAAATTTCTCATTGTTATTGTTTATTAGTTGTTTTCTAACAACGGTTCTAAGGGCTCCGATCTCTTCGAATTCGAACCTCAACAAAATCGATGTTGACTAACACATTATTTTCCACATGTTATTGATATGACTTTCACATAAATAAAATTATTAGAAAAATAAGGTATACTATTCCAAAGTTTTGCCTTTTAGTAAATTTTATCCCAATTTATTTTCGGACGATAATTTTAGTATCATAAATTCATTTCATCTCCATTATTGATGGAATTAAATTGACGCTGACTCATACGTTAACTTCCACATAACGTCCATGAATATATATATATATATATATATATATATATATATATATATATAAACTTTTTTCATAACAAAACTATGACATTCTCATAAAGATGAATGACATCATTTAATGCAATCAACTACTAAAAATGCATTCATTTCATTTTAACTTTTTTATCCATTGTTCAAGAATCATAATTTTCAAAATTCGTTTACTTCTAAAATTTCAGACACCAATTTTGGCAATGAATGTATAAGGAAAATTAGAGTTTTTGAGTAATAGGTAAAGAGACAATGATAAACAACTACATTTTTTAATATTTGATTGAAGTAAACAATAAAATTTATTTTACTGTGAATGATGTCATTTTATTTATGGGTGAAACTAAAAAAAAGTAATTTTATATTTTTTCATGATCACCATTTTAGCGCTACATCAATGATTGGAGATGAAATTAAGTAACGAAGTTGATATAGAGGATAAAATTCCTAACGAAAATTAGCTGGGATCAAATTCCCTGAAATATAATATTTTGGTATAAAGATATAGTGTTAGTCCCAAATTTGAGATATATGACACACAAATTTTTTTTTAATTTTAATAGTATAAGCTTGCACTCACAAGTTGATTGTTCAAGCACGAGTTTGTGTCACCAAAATTGGTTGTTTAAGCGATAGGTTTTTACTTAGTCAGTTTACAGTAATAATCCAACACTCTGAGAGTGTTAGGTTTTAAATCTAAAGCAAATAAACAAAGCAGTAAGTGCAAAATGATCTATAAATGTTCGGAGCCACGCGTCATACGTTCTCTCTCCAGCCAAAGTCTAGAATGCACTAAGTATCCTAGCCAAAGTCTAGAATGCGCTAGTGTTGGTTACACAGATGTAGATTGATATATAGCTTGCTCGCAAGCGCACTCGCCTAATTCTTCTTTCACAACTTCTTCAGGTTGGAGTAAGAACGCATCTCACAACCTCCAGCTGGTGGTTGAGATTTTGAGTTTTTCTCTTAATTTTGTCAGCTTGTTGTATATACCCCATCAAAGAAATGAGAAAATGATGATGAATTACATAACAGACTCTCATACATACATCATCTGTCTGCACTCTCTCTCTCTCTCTCAGGCTTTTTTAAGCCTTCCGTGTCGTGCTTCTAAAACACGAGACCACTAGAGGCCAACTAGCTGATCTTCAGCAGAGGCTCCAACAGATCACAGATCCGTATGATTAATCACTATCGATCAACGTTCTTGAAGGAAATATAAACCTTCATATCCTTTAGATGAGATCATAGAGATTCCAGCTAGTAAAAAAATAAAAGCCACAACATGTATTCAAGTATCGTGGAGAGTTGACATTGCAAAAGGAAGAACCTAACGAGCACAACATACTAAAGCTCAACCAAAAGTGGGGCCTGTGACTTAGGCGTGGAGACTCAATTAGAGAAGATCCAACATTGTAAACCATATTAACTTATCGTGAACGATTGAGTATACTAATTTTTGTTTCTTGTGAGCAAAGAGTGGACGTAGGGACAATTGGCTTCCTAACTGCTATAAATATCATGTCTCATTTACTTCTTTAAGTTATCTTATTTTTCATCACATAATAGTTTTGAAACCCAACAACCATCAATTGTTGGAGTATAACCGAACTATGACATTAAATCTGCTCGACTAATATTTTTTTCTCAACTGTCAGCTGACTCTCTTCTTAAGTCAGTTGAGAACTTAACTTGGTCCACGACACTCACATTCACCAATCATCGCACACTTCGGCATTCACACATTAACTCTGATTCGGGACTAACACCAATTCCATAAAATGCTACAACAACTTCAAGTTCTGTGATTGTGTTTGATTTTGTAAGAACAACCTTTGCAAAAGTAACACATATCTCGCTCGTATTATTCCTCACTATAAGACCAATGAACAAATCATATTGAGTATCTACATCAATCCGAAAAAGTCATATTTTTAGAGGCAACATTCATGTGCACCCATTAGAAACTGTGTAGAAAAATCATGCAGTCTATCTTTATAACTAGTCAAATAACACATCATATTGCTTACTTTATGCTTTAATATTCACAAAACTCCCCTAAATTTCTACATCATCTTCATGTTGTTCCTCCCAACCAAGTGTTTCTTCAATAAACTCTAATAGATTGTACCCTTCCAACCTGTTTTATTCTTTTGCAAAAATATAGAGAATGAATTGTCATTCCCCATTATCTTTTGCACCACTCAAGACACATTCTTCATTAATTTATCGTGAGTAGTTTGACTTGGGCTCATAGTAACCTGTTTCAACCAAATAAATTGTTTTTACAGTGAATTTCAAAGTATTTCTATATATATTTATCAATTATTTTTCTTCATGTTCACATGAACCCTTTTCATTGATTACTCGGCATGGACCAAAATTATTTAATCTGTAGAAGATTTTCATTCTATTCTCCATAGTCCTGTATCATTTCATGGACTTTTGAAACTCAAATTTTATATTAAGGTGAAAGAAAACTAATGGTGAAATTAATTCTTTTATAATCTTCTTTGAGACAAAAAAAAAAACTTTGCTTTTATTCGTGAAAGTGTCTGTTTTAAGAGAAAAAAAAGGCACACAGGTAAAAAAATGTCGATTCAAACAACATTTACAGTTTTATCCATTTGAATTGATCCAAAATACGGATTGAGTTTAGAATATTTTAGCCCAAAATATTTAAATTTTACACCCGAAATCAATAGTCCGAGATTTAAGTGGGCATAGCTCGAAGATGAATGTGTTGGTCCAATTATTATTATTATTATTATTATTATTTATCATAATTGTATTATAAAAACGTACTTCTAAATTTGAAAATTATATTTTGTATTTAATTTGTAAATTATATAATAGTATTTAATGCAAGATAATTGAAGAGCCAAAAAATTATTTAATCATAAAATTGAAATATTTTCAAATATTGATAAAATTTATCGATAAATTTATAAAGACCATGATGTACTTTAGATCTTTTAAGAGAAAATAAATATTTTGTATATTTTTTTCTTCCATAAAAGATTGGAAACACTGAGAAAAATATTTATATCGTAAAAAACTCTATTAAACTATAAATATAAAAATAATTCGTGAATTTACTGGTTCAATGAATTGACTTGAAAATCAAATAGTAGAATGAGGGCGAAAATCTTTTTTACATAAAAATAATTTGAACTCAAATTGAAACAAGTCAAATAACTCAATGAATATCCCTATATAATATAAGCATTTGGAGCCCGCTCTTGAGATGACTTCACAAAAATACATGAAAGGAAATTGCCCAAATCTGAAATTATATTCTATTTGTATGTTAGTTTATTAGTGTGAGGTTACAAGGTTGTATGATTTTTTAATTGTCGAAAATTCCAAAATTGAGTGGACCATGCAAACACCAATAACGAACTTTTTCGACCCCTTTGTCCCTTACTATCATTATTTTTCCCACAATTTTAATACTTCCAAATAATCAAATAAATAAAATAAGGAATATAAAAAATAATGGGATAATATTATTAGAGCTGCATATTGAATCGAGCCACTTCAAATTCAATTTGATAAAGTTCATTAATTAGATAAATTAAAGTTGAGTTTGATGGTATATAACTCGTAAGTTCACTCAATAGGTTAGTTTTCTTAAAACGTACTCCCTCCGTCCCGCTAGAATAGGCCCACTTACCGAATTTGGCGTCCCAATTAAATTGGCCCCTTTCCAAAAATGGCAACTTTTACACACACAACAATAAAATATTCATTCCACTAACTCATTCTACACTCACAACTCTTAATTTCCGTGCCGAAAAGAAAAGGGCCAATTAAAATGGGACGGAGGGAGTATAACTTTTTTCAGCTTTGCACAAATTATTTTTTATTTTGATTAGTAATAAATATACTAAGTTTTTTTTTTATGTGATATTTCTTGTGGATAAAATTATTTATATTTAACAAGAAACAATGAAGATCGGAACGATTAATTTAAATTTAAAAAACCCATTAAAACTTGAATAAGTTTGCAAAACTTAAATAATAAATAAATATAAATATAGAAATATTGGACTTGACTGGAAAGTAAAAATAGTGTTTTTCTTCTAAAATTGTATTTTTTGTATTATTTTATAAACAAAATTTTTGAGTAATATAGCTGTCTAACACACCACTCATTGGGATCGTTCAATGTATAAAAATTAAAAATGGTTAAAAAATGAAAAAAATATTCATTTTGTTCAAAAATTTTATTTTTTACGGAATCTTATCCTAACTTATTTTTCTTAGAGGATTTTATTTTATATTTTAGTTCTATCAATTAATTTCATCTTCTGTTATTAATGGAGTTAAATTAATATTGACTCACATGTTATCTTCTATGTGGCACTGACATAACATTCACGTGGAAGCAAGACTTTTAGGAAAACAATATGTTAGAAATTATTATGTAATTCCCACCATTATATATGTTTGGAAACACTAGCTTAGAGAGTCTATAGCTTAGATTAGTCCGTATATGTAAAGTCTTGTTCAGGAATTTATCGAGTTGTAACGGAGCTGATCAACACAAAGTTTGGGAAGAAACTGGCTACCAGCTTGGAAGCAATTTGGAGTTTGCTGGTTAAAATCTCTTCACCATCAAAGCCCAATACATTTGAAGATTACTGGCTGATACGTCATCATACTGCAAGGGCCAAAGCTGACTATGCTTTAGGGGTGGCAAATGGGTCGGGGTTGGGTTGGCGGGGCGGGTTGTGAACTGATAATAACAAGCGACACGCCAACCCGAACCCGACCCGTATATTTTCGCGGGTAAGAAATCTCAACCCGAACCCTACCTGTTTATTTTTGGGTCGACCTGAAACTGACCCGAAATGACCTGTTTAATTATTTTAAAAATTAAAAAAATGTGTTAATTAATTTAAAAATTAATAAATTGTGTTAATTATTTAAAAAATTAAAAAAATTGTGTTAACTATTTAAAAATTTTGGTTTTAGGCTATATTTTATTTATTAAATTTTTATGTAATTATATTTCATAAATAATAATAATAATAATTAATATTATTGGTGGGTCAAATGGGTTCGCGGGTCAACCCGAGATTGACCCGAACCCAACCCGAAAATTAAATGGGTTGGACGGGTTGACCCGAAACTGACCCAAATATTATATGGGTTGACCCAACCCATTTTTTTCGTGTTGGGTTCGTGTCGGGTTGGAGATTGCCGCCCCTACTCTATTACAATGTTCAACTCTGATGTCCTATTGACAGATTAGTTGATCTTGATCTCTCTATCTTCGGTCTTCTTCTTTTTGGATTCCTCAGTTGATCTCTTCTTCATCTGGTCTCCATTTCATTGTATTTTCTTCCTCTTTTTGACATCATCAATAAGGGAAGATACCAGCGATGACTGAGTGGCAGCTGCCACTGAAATTCTTCTGCAAAACATATTATAAACTATCAACTTTGACAAATTTATGATGGGAGCGAAAATCTAACTATCGGATATTGGTGTGACCCATGAGATAACACATCAATATTTACAAAATTAAAGATCATCATACAAATATGTTACAAATTATTGTAGTTTTCTCAACTTTAATTATATCATCGAATTATTGTTCTCTTCGTAAAAATGAAACAAAATTAATCATTTGACATATATTTTAATAATACACAAAAATTTGTAATATATTAAAAAAGTCACAATAATTTATACTCCCTGCTTCCCATTTTAATAGTCTCGTTTCCCATTTTCTTGCGTCCCGTTTTTAAAAATATAATTTTTTCACACTCAACAATAAAATATTCATTCCATTCAACTCATTCTACACTCACATGCCTTGGTTATTGTGCCAAAAGCAAATGAGACTATTAATCTGGGAGGAAGGGAGAAATATATTTGAACCATAAATTAAATTTTTTTTACTTGAAAATCAAATGAGAGATTCGAATTATAAATAGGAGTAAACAAATTTTGACAGTGAAAAATAAAAATAGTAAAAAGAACGTGTTAAAATAGTTTTTAGAGAGGGGATACAATTCCGTGGGTGTTTGTATGTTTAGGGTAAATGCAGGTGACAGACAGGTGGTGGGAATTGAGGAAATTAAGGTGGTCCTAATTCAAAGCAGAGTTGCAGGGTATTTTTTATGGCCGAAGAAGATACCCCAAATTACAATACTACCTAATTCGACCTTCCTCTAGGGAATCCTATGACCTATTTTCTTTTTTCGGAAAACTCTATAAATAATCTTATTAATATTTCGATCCATTTTAAAATTTACTTTAACTTTTTCATTATAAAAATTTATTCTAATATTTATTTTTGTTAGTTAAAAATACATTCAGCAACGTATGTGATTAAAATACACCAAATTATATGTTATAACTCTAAATTGAGAGTCAGAGAGTGATGAATGTGTCGTTAATGACACTGAGAATATAAGAATATGGCAAGTTTAAGAGAGAGATAAGTAGTGCAAATGCAACGACTCATTGTTTTTGTAACCTCTTCTATCAACGAAAATATTTTTAATTAATAGAAATTAGGGTAAATTTGTATGATGGGAAAAAGTTTAATATATATTTAAATTTCATAATCTTCCGTCATTTTAAGTTCTACTCATTTCACAATGATTAAAAAGGCTACAAAAAAAAACTCATTAATAAACAAGATCATAATATTTTTATGTTAAGAAGGGTACTATTGTATTTGTATTGTGAAGATATTATTAATTTTAATTAACAAATTTAATTAAATAAATTATTATATCGAATAAAGATACCATATACAGCAGCTATTTATTACTTCAACGGAAGAATTTAACAGCAGCTCCATTTATGAGTTTACAAGAAATGTAGGACTTATCAAATAAAAAACAAAAATACGAATAAACAAAAATAGCAAACTAGGCAGTGTAAAATTGGCATGCAGTATTTTCCAACGGTAACATGCAATCAGGTTTAATCTGAATTATATATATGGATCAAATCAGTGGTGTATGTAGGGGTATTTTGGGGTACACTTGTACATCAAAATAAAAAAAAATTATAAATTTATATATATTTACTATTATTTATAATATTTTTACATGATATTTATATTTTTTTTAATATAATGTATCCCTAATTTAATATATTTATATATTGCACCTCCAATTTTAAATTTCTGAATACGCTACTAGATCAAATTAATTCGTGTCTCCCTATACTCCCTTGATAAAAATCTTGTAAGAGTTGTTCTTTAATTGTTCACATATTTTTTAATGGCAAAAACTTGCGTTAGGCAGGCCTAAACGGTTTAGGCGAGTTTTATCCTACCCAAATGGGTTCACCCATCCCAAATAGGGTATATTATATGGGTTTGGGCTTCAGTTAATGGATAAAATCCGCCTAGATCTTGGGTTAATGGATAAAACCCGCCTAAATCGTTTAGGCCTGCCTAACCCAAGACCTTCCCTTTTTTAATTACTCCATACACTATTAATTGAAACTGGCAATAAAGTACAATTTGTACTATGTATCTTCGGTCATAAAAACTGAACTCGTGCACATCATTAAATTGAAAATTAATCTGAATATGATTGAAATGGACAATTATTAAGTTTATCCGTCCTCTGCCTTGGACATAATTGTTTGATCGCTTTGCTTATAATTATAAAATTTCGATCAGCACCATCCCTCAACATATTCTTGAAGGGAAGGTCTTGGGTTAGGCAGGTCTAAATGATTTAGGCGGATTTTATCCATTAACCCAAGCCCAAACCCATATAATATACCCTAATTGGGATTAATAAACCCTATTTGGGATGGGTCAACCCATTTTGGTAAGATAAAACCCGCCTAAACCGTTTAGGCCTGCCTAACGCAAGTTTTTGCCATTCTTGAAATATTAGAAATCCACGAAACAATTTTGTTACATCATGTCTAGTTTCAAACTTAGTTTATGTGTTATTATATTAGTCTCTCTAAACACGTGAATAAATTTAATAGCAGGAAGATGTAAAACTATTTATGTGATTTTCTATTAAATCAGTAATATAGAAAATTTACAGGATCTTGAAAGGATTTGGATTCTCTGCTGTTTACTTAGGCACAGCAAAGAATGTTGTTACTCAGCAGAATAAATCCATCTTGAAATCAATTACTCTCACAATTAATTGCGTACCTTTCTCCATCGTAGAATTAAGAATTGCAGAAGACTAGTGTTTCTATTCCTTGACTTCTATTCATTTTCTCTCACGTTCGTGATGGCAGTTAGGGTTTGAGAGAAAACTATTATGTCAGGATTTGAGGACCTAGTCCCTATTTATAGGGTTAATAGATATCCCACATAAAATTGATATTCCCATCAAATATCAATTAATATCCAGATATCCCATATATTATTTAGACTTATTCAATTAATAATTTATTTATTTTTATCCATAATAAATATATCACACACATGGGACATATCTTACATTCTCCCATTTGTCACATGTGACATTCCATTATCATTATGGATACAAATAAATTATACTTTCATAATGCGCATTGATAAGTCTAAACATTCATTCATTGGGTCCATCATAATATTATTATTAAAGGTAGATAACTAAATCGAGTCATAGCGGTTGTATGTCACACAATCGACATAGTCCCTTCCATGTACTACAATATAGTCACATCTTTAACATGATCATTCATTAGGAGCATACATTCGGTCCAACATAATGTCTTTATTCAAGACGATACATGTTTACATTTATCTATTACAAGTATGCATGCAAATAGAGACAGGTAATTAGAAACATATCATAAATGAGCTCAGAGTATTAATACATAATGAAAAAATTCAATACATACTACCATCAATAATGCCCATTCTTTCAACATGCTCAATAAATGTTTTGGGCGGCAATCCTTTCGTCAAATGATCTGCTATCATAATATTTGTGCTAATATGTTCTATTGACACTCTTTATTTTTGAACTTCTTCCTTCACGGCAAAGTACTTTAATTCTATATGTTTAGCACCTTTAGAGTACTTGTCGTTTTTAGAGAAGAAAACTGTTGCGGAGTTATCACAATACAACTTCAGCGGCTTAGCAATACTGTCGACCATTCTAAGCCCTAAAATAAAGTTCTGCAGCCAATTCGCCTGAATTGTAGCCTCAAAACATGCTACAAATTCAGCTTCCATCGTAGATGCAACAACAATGAATTGTTTTGCACTTTTCCACGATATCGCTCCTCCGGCTAAAAGAAATACATAGCCAAGAGTGGATTTCCTTGTATCCATGCATCCAACGAAATCAGAATTCATGTATCCAATCACTTCAAGATGATCAGATCTTCTATAAGTAAGCATGTGATTCTTTGTTCCCTACAGATATCTCAGAACCTTCTTTGCAGCTTTCCAGTGTTTCATTCCTGGATTGCTTTGGTATCTTCCCAACATTCCAACGGCAAAGCTTATGTCAGGTCGAGTACAAGTCTGAGCATACATAATGCTCCCAACAACTGATGCATACAGAATTGCTTCCATTTGTTTCCGTTCCAAGTCATTTTTAGGACATTGAGCGAGACTGAACTTGTCTCCTTTCTGAATTGGAATAGGTGATGCTGAGCACTTTTCCATTCGAGATCTCTCTAGTACTTTATTTGTTGGAGTAGTCTCAATATAACTCGAGAATGTAGTTCGAGTGGGTCGAGGAGACTAGTCCGGTAAAGGGGGTCGAGCTGTGTAGGTCGAGGAACTCGATGAGCAGTTCGAGTTGGATAGATATGGAAAATATATTGTGTATATCTTGTTTCCTTGTTGGACAAGATTTTATCCTTATTGATATTAGATTTGGATAGGTATAAATCTATTTTAGATAGATTTAGGTTTAAATATATACTACCATATCTAGGTTTTATATTCCTTATGTGATTAGGAATATCTCCCTATATATACCCCTGCTCCCCACCAATTGTAATTGTCACATACTTTGTATTTTCTTCACCATAATAATATCATCATCGAGGAGGCTTGAAGAGCGGACGTAGAGCTTACGCTCGAACCACTATAATTCTTTGTGTTCTTGTATTTTCTGTTAGTTATTTGTGTCGCAATCGCTTCAATTCACAACAAATTGGTGCGATGAACGTGGATAGAGAAGGATTGCGATGGGTTCAGCCAAGTTCGAGGTGGAGCGTTTCACGGGATCGAATGATTTTGGTTTGTGGAAGTTGAAGATACAAGCACTGTTTGTACATCAAGGCTTGGACGGTGAAGTCATTGACGGGTTTTGTGTTCTCATCGTATGGAACGGCGATTGGTTGGAGAGCAAGTCTGCAGAGGGTAGTTGCCTTATCTTCGACGGAGGCGGAGTACATTGCGTTAACCGAAGCGATTAAGGAAGGTCTGTGGTTGCTCGGATTCATGAATGAACTGGGGATTGATCAAGGAAGAATGAAGGTTTCCTGTGATAATCAAGGTGCTTTGCAGTTGGCGAAAAATGATGTTCATCATGAGAGAACTAAGCATATCGATGTAAAGTTCCATTTTATTAGAGATGTGGTGGCAGCCGGAGAGGTCGAGCTGCACAAGGTCAATACTCTCGATAATCCTGCGGATATGATTACGAAGCCAGTTCCAAGTACTAAGTTTGAGTACTGTTTGGAACTGATCAAACTGTTGAAGTCGAACTGAAGAGGTGGTGCCAAGCCGAGGTGATATTGAGCCTAAGGTGGAGAATTGTTGGAGTAGTCTCAATATAACTCGAGGATGTAGTTCGAGTGGGTCGAGGAGACTAGTCCGATAAAGTGGGTCGAGCTGTATAGGTCGAGGAACTCGAGGAGCAGTTCGAGTTGGATAGATATGGAAAATATATTGTGTATATCTTGTTTCCTTGTTGGACAAGATTTTATCTTTATTGATATTAGATTTGGATAGGTATAAATCTATTTTAGATAGATTTAGGTTTAAATATATACTACCATATCTAGGTTTTATATTCCTTATGTGATTAGGAATATCTCCCTATATATACCCTTGCTCCCCACCAATTGTAATTGTCACATACTTTGTATTTTCTTCACCATAATAATATCATCATCGAGGAGGCTTGAAGAGTGGACGTAGAGCTTACGCTCGAACCACTATAATTCTTTGTGTTCTTGTATTTTCTGTTAGTTATTTGTGTCGCAATCGCTTCAATTCACAACATTATTGATATAAGCTTTCTGAGACAAGCCTAACATTCTTTGTGATCTATTACGGAATATTTCTATTCCTATCACATAACTTGCCTCACCCATATCTTTCATTTCAAAGTTACTAGAAAGAAAAGTTTTCGTTTCATGAAGAAGACCAAGATCATTAGTTGCAAGCAAGATATCATCAACATACAGTATCAAAATATGACTTTACTCCCACTAACTTTGAAATATATACACCGGTCAACGATGTTTTCCTGAAATCCAAAGGAAATAATAGTATTATTAAACTTCAAATACAATTGGCAAGAAGCTTGCTTGAGATCGTATATTGATTTCTTTAATTTGCATACCATGTGTTCATTTCCCTTAATTGCAAAGCCCATTGGTTGGTCCATGTAAACATCCTCCTCTAATTCTCCATTAAGAAAGGCAATTTTCACATCCATTTGATGTAACTCCATATCATAATGAGCTACTAGTGCCAAGATAATTCTGAAGGAATCCTTTTGTGAGATAGGCGAAAATGTCTATTTATAATCAATTCCATCCATCTGAGTAAAACCTTTAGCAACAAGTCTAGCCTTGTACCGTTCAAGATTACCATGAGAGTCACATTTGGTCTTAAAGACCCACTTACAACCAACTCTCTTACAACCTTCTGGTAATTCTACAAGATCCCAAACACCATTATGTTCCATTGATTTCAACTCTTCTTTCATGGCGTTTAACCATTCATCAGAATTATCACAACTCATGGCCTGTGAAAATGAGACGGGATCATTATCATTAATACTTAAGTCAGTTTCTGACTCATGTAAATATACCACATAGTCATTTGAAATAGCAGGTCTTCTTTGCCTTTCAGACCTCCGTAATGCTATTTCTTGTGGTACTTCTTAATAGGTTCATCATTTGGTGGCTCAATTATGGGTTCATCATTCAGTTGCTCATTTCCACTGTTATTCGGTGCAACAGTCGGGGCAACATTGACTTTATTATTAGATGTACAAATCAAAGAGACTTGTACTCTAACTTCAGTAATACCCACAGTGCATGGAGAAACATTACTCCCACTGTTTTCACCAATCTCAATAAACCTTGCATTTCCAGTCTCAACAATTCTTGTACTATGATTAGGACAGTAAAAGATATACCCTTTTGACTATTCTAGATAACCAATAAAGTATCCACTTATTGTCCTTGCATCCAATTTCTTTTCATGTGGATTATAAATTCGTACTTTTGCCTGACAACCCCAAACATGCAGGTGTCTTAAATGGGTTTCCTGCCAGTCCACAGTTCAAAAGAAGTCTTAGGAACTGCTTTGCTAGGAACCCTGTACAACAAATACATGGCAGTTTTCAAACAGTACATCCACAAAGATAAGGGTAAATCTGAATTACTTAACATACTCCTAACCATATCCATTAAAGTTCTATTACACCTTTCTGATACACCATTTTGTTGTGGTGTACCTGGCATTGTATATTGTGCACAAATGCCACGTTTCTAGAGGAGTACTGCAAATGGACCTGGGTGTTGCCCAGTTTCATCATACTTTCCGTAGTACTCACCACCTCTATCAGACCTGATGACTTTAACCTTTCTGTCTAACTGCCTTTATACTTCATTCAAGTAGATTTCGAAGGCATCTACTGCTTGTGACTTTTCATGCAATAGATAGACATAGCCATAACGTGAATAGTCATCAATAAAGGTAATGAAGTACTTTTGCTTTCCGAAAGATTGAACATCAAAATGTTCACATATATGGTTTGGATTGTAAGGAATCCCTGCATCGTATTAGAAACATGAGTAGTACATCCAGAATCAATCCACCAAGTATTATGTGGAACTTCAGTTAAATTTGATTTGAAACATACATAAGCATTAAGCTTACCTTTCCTTTCGAACCAAGCCTTACGTTTCGGACAATCTTTTTGGATATGTCCAAGCTTTCCACAAAAGTGACAGTTATGGGTCTTTGATTCTTTCTTCTGGATCTTACTAGAAGCCTCATTGATCTTTAATGGCTTCTTATCCTTACCATGTTTCTTCATGGTATTATAGCTCATTTGAAATGGGCCATATTCAGTTGGTAACGAGTTAATGATAAATTGTACTAGGAAGTTATCATCCACAGCCATTCCCAAGGTCTTAAGCCTTGCTGCAATGTTTGTCATTTCAATTACATGTTCATGCATAGTACGTGAACCATCAAACTTCATGGTGGTCATTGTACTCATTAGTGTCCCAGCAAGAGACTTATCAGCTGTTTGAGAGCGCTCTCCCACAAACTTCATAAATTCTTTAGCACTTTCAGTTTTAGGGAGAGTTGTCTTAATACTGTCTGCGACAGTCATTCTCATGAACATTAAGCTCAGTCTGTTCGACCTTTCCCAACTTTTAAAATGAGCTTTTTCTTCATCGCTGCTAGCATCAGTAATAGCAGCGGGCTTCTCTTCCATAATAGCAAGGTCAAGATCCATCACCCCAAGATGGAACTGAACTTGCTCACTCCAATCAGAGAAGTTAAGCCCATTAAAAATTGGAACAGACGAGACATGAGAACTTATATTATTAGGAACAATTGCTGCATAATAAAATCAATTAAACATAAGTTTTGAGACATAAAACACATGCTAAATAAACAATCCACTTAAATAGCAATTCATGTATATTGGTGATCTCCTTTGGGCGATACACCAACACATAACAATTCACACATAATTATGCTAATAAATTAAACATTTATTTGACAATATAACAAGTGTCAATTGAGTTTATTTAGTATCTTTGGATAGATAAATAAATCAATAGTACAAGTCAGTTGTCCATAATTACATTCATTATTATAAAGACAAGCGATCAACCTTTGGGCGATCCATAAATACCTTATAACAATGCATTTCAATATACCCATAATTCAATACATTTAATTAGCATCCATCATTCTATGAGTAATTGAATAAATAATTTAGAATCAAATAACCATACAAGTTTGACCATTTTAGTGATTAACAAACTTTCCTAATATTTGAAACTAGAAAATCAGATACGAATGCATTCCAAGACATTCTTCTTATTCATTAAACCATAATAATGAATAATAAACTTAAACATAATTATTGCAATTCAAAAACTTTCAAGGCCACGATCAAAGAACTTAAAATTGCAATTCATGAACATAAGTGGGCGCAAATTCTCAAAACTATAATGGCAAGCATTAAATTCTCATATATTCAGTTCTCGACAATTATCCTAGAAACTCGTGAAATCAAAATCATAGTTTCAGACTTTCGAAAGATTAAAGCCAAAAAATCCAATTTTATACATCATTTAATTAATATTTGTTTTTCAATTATGTGGATTTCTTAAACAATCAAAACGCCTACCGCAGAAAACAATATAAATTGACGAAGCATTCAGGAGCATAAATAAATCATTCGTAAACCAAATATCGCGACTGAAGATATAAATATATCAATCGATTATCGATTGAAATCATAAATAGAATTATAATTCCAAAAACGGCAGCGGATCAATAATTCCTAATTCAATAATTAGGGCTCATTAATTTCATAACCTGGTTCTGATACCACATGTAAAACTTTTCATGTGATTTTCTATTAAATCAGTAATATAGAAAACTTACAGGATCTGAAATCAATAACTCTCACAATTAATTGCATACCTTTCTCCATCGTTGAATTAAGAATTGCAGAAGACTAGTGTTTCTCTTCCTTGACTTCTATTCATTTTCTCTCACGTTCGTGATGGCGGTTAGGGTTTGAGAGAAAATTATTATGTCAGGAATTGAGGACCTAGTCCCTATTTATAGGGTTAATATATATCCCACATAAAATTGATATTCCTATCAAATACTATCAATTAATATCCAGATATCTCATATATTATTTAGAATTATCCAATTAATAATTTATTTATTTTTATATTCATAATAAATATATCACACACATGAGACATATCTTACAGAAAATTCTTTACCTCATCTAATAGATCTTTTGTATGTGCATGTTAAATTTCACTCTTTCTTCCAAGAATATTTTTTATTATCTAATTCTTTTTATTTTTACAAACATAAACCGATGCCAAGAACCCCACTACAAAAATCAATCAATCCACGATCTTAAATATACTTTAGTTGTCAATTAAAATCAGAAAAATAAATTTTCAATTCAAAATTTAAGAAATTGCAAATTCCTAAAGCTAGGGTCTTATAAATTAAAATCCAATTATAGAATATAGTAATTTCATATCTATTAATAAAAAGAATTCTCACTTCTAATATTAAAAAAAAAATCACTTCCTTAACTGTCTATTTTATGAAAGTACATTAAATTTATACGCATCTTGCACATGCAGTGCTAAAAGTTTTAGCCTATTATAAATAAATAATATATATATATATATAGACTTGATTATATGAGAATTGTTCTTAACGTGAGAAATGAAAATAAATTTTATTGGTTCCGAAATCAGAGTTATTTTGTATGCAGTGGAAGTTTTAAAATGATCTTGCACTAAAAAAACTGAAAGTCTTTTCGATTTTCAGTTTCTGAAAACTCAGTTTAGCTTAAGTAAATTTTAAGTTTCAGTTTCAAGTACACACTTCAATACTTAGAAAGGATTGAAGGTTTCAAATAAATATGAAAACTTAAGTTGCAGAAGCTTAAATAAAGCAGTAAAGTGACATTAGATATTTATAGTGGTTCGGAACCTTAAGTCCTATGTCCACTCTTCGGAACTTACTTAGATAGATACACGGGATGATTAGCTTGAGCAAAAGTGCTAAGCCTTGTTTTCAGACACGGAATTTCAGAGACCTTTTGAGTTTTCACTTTGATAGAATTTTTGCTTAGCTTTTCACGCGATTCAGGTTATCTTCTCTAAAGTGGTTGTCTCCTATTTATAGTCAACTTAGTAATCAATTTGAATTCTATCCGTTAGAGACAAGGATCCAGTCGTTAGAGACAAATGGAATGTCGTCCAATCATAGCCCATTCTTCTCTGGTCTGCTCTGCACTATTTTGACTTGTTTTTTGTCTTTTGCAGTGTACTTTCACCTGCTTCTTGTTAGACTTAGTTTCACTCTGAGGAACTTAAGTTTCCTTGTATTGAATGATGCTTGACACTTTAAGGAATCTTGAATGATACTTCGAGTTCTACTTAGATTCCTTTTATCTCCTTGTTTTTCACGAGCACTTAAGTTCTGATATTAAAAACTGAAATCCTCCTGATTTCAAGTTTTAAGTTTCTGCTTTTCTTTAGTGAAATCCTCCTGAGTTTCTGGATATTTAAGTTTCAGGTTCCGAAACTTGACTTCAGCATTTCAAGTTTCTCAGTGTCTTCACTTTAAGTTCTGAAACTTGATTCTTGTCATCCTTCAGAAACTAAGTTTCTGTCTTTTCGATCTTCAACTTCTAGTTTCCAGTTTCTATTACAACTCAATATATCATATACACGGATTACATGTAAAAACATACTAGAAACTCAAAGCCTAGTTTTGACACTTAGGATTAGTTTTGACATACCAAAACATCAAAGTAAGGGGTAAATTGAAGGCAGTTTCTAACAATTTCCCCATTTTTGGTGTTGTCAAAACCACTTATCTAAAGTCAGGAAAAAGGATATTCAATGAACTGAGTTTACAACGACACTACTCAGAACACCTTTCCCTTAACCGACCTACTATGTCTGATCTTCAGCCTTGTTGGTCCCAAAATTAGAGTACTATTGTATGTAGCGGAAATTTTAAACGGATCTTGCACTTTTTAAAAACTGACGTTCTGACTTAGTTTTCAGTTTCTGGAAAACTCAGTTTTGGCTCAATAGGTTTAAGTTTCAGTTTCGGATATACACTTCAATACTTAGAAAGTATTGAAGGTTTCAAATATGCACGAAAACTTAAATGCAGAAACTTAAAGAAAATTGTAAATGACACAGGATATTTTATAGTGATTTGGAATCAAAATCCTACGTCCACTCTTCGGAAATCAATCCAGAAATTCAATAAGGATCAGTTTACAAGCCTTCTCACATTCTATAGCTAGCCATCAGAATCCTTCATCCTTCGGTCTACTAGCGCACTCGCCCAGAAACTCTTTGTGTTTACTTCCTTCTTCAGCTTTAAGTGAGGACGCACCTCACAACCTTCAATCTGATGGTGGATGTTTATTGTTCTTCCAAGAACTAAGATGGTTGGCAAACACCCGTGATAGTCAGTAATCTGGAGTGGAAAGCTGATTGTTGTGCATATTATGTAATAAACACCAAGTAAGGTAGCTTAAGCTTTAGAGCTTTAGCCTCGTGTACTCAGATAGATACACGGAAAGAGTAGCTTAAGCAAAGATGATAAGCCTCGTGTTCAGATAACACGGAGTTCAGAGAGCTTTTAAGCTTTGAGTTTTGCAGAGTTTTGGCTAAGCTTTTTGCGAGAGTCAAGTTTTTATTTCTATCGAGGTTGACTCCTAGTTATAGACAACTTGGTCGACAATTTAAATTTATGTTTGTTAGAGACAAAAATTCATCCATTATAGACAAAGAATAGGTCGTCCAATCATGGTCAGTCTTCTGCTCTGCTCTGAGATCTGATTTTCACTTTTGGCAGTGTACTTTCACCTGCCCTTGTCAGAGTCAGTTTCAGTCCGAGGAACTCAAACTTAGTATTCTCGTACTGAATAATGATCAACATTTTAAGGAATCTTCAAAATGACTTTAAGATCCACTTGGATTCCGTTTGTCTCCTTGAGTTTCACATGCTCTCAAATTCTAAAACTGAAAACTGACATTCTCCAAAGTCAGTTTTAAGTTTCCGCTCTTCTTTGGTGAAAAAACTCAGTTTCCAGAAACTTAATTTTCGGACATCTTGAGCTTTGTCTCCTGACAATTATTCCTGAGAGACTAGATCTCTATCTTCTTGATCTTCAACTTTAGTTCCTAGTTTCTATTACAACTCGATAAACCCTATGCAAGGATTACATGTAACAACACACCAAAAACTTAGGATTAAAGTAAGTTTTGACACTCTAAAACATCAAACAAAGGGATAAACTAAAACTCAGTTTCTAACACCCCTGAATTGGAGAGATATTACTCGATGGTAATTAAAAAATAGAGCGAATTAGATTGCTGATCACGCTGAAACATGTGAATTCAGCCAAGTTAAACACAATAAGTAAAGGAGCGAGAGAGAGACAATGAGAGTTTGTCTTCAATCCATTTTTCAGTTTTTCATTGATTGTGAGGAATTACAAGTACATCAAAAATTGAAAAAGCAAAAAGTTCAAAAGCTAAGATTTAGAGGCTTACGGAGGAGGTTGCTCTGAAGATGAAGAAGGCTTAGAATTAGAGAGGTTTTGGGCCAACTCCATGAGAGCTTTGAACTGAGCATCCCTCCTCTGCTCTTCAGCTTCCTCCCTTTCCCTCCTTTCAGCCTCCTCGGCTTCTCGCTTCCTCTTCCTCCTTTTCTTTCCTCAATTTCTCTTCTTTCTTCCTCTCATCCTTCTCCTTTTCCAGTCCTCTTCCCCCTTTTTTGACGACATCAAAAAGCGTAGCCACTGTTTCATAGAAGAGACTGTTTCAGTAGTTTCAGCGTCCTTCTTCACTTTCTCCTCCAGCTTGGCTTTCACTTCTTGTGTCTCTTGCCTTATAGCTTCGAGCTGGGTTTGGACGTAATACCTTAATTTAGCAAAAATGATAGATTGAGAAGAACTTGAAGTACCATGCTTAGCATCCTCAGGGTGTTCAATCAGGGGTTGGTCATGAGTGACATAAGTGTCCGGAGTATAAAGCACCATACCACTGATTACTCTACTCACCTCTTCCTCCTTATCAAATAGCTCCTGCCTTCGCCTTTCTGCATCTTCTTCTTCCTTCCTCTTCCTTTCTCACTCGGCCAATCTAATTTCATCTTGCGCATGAACCTCAGAATTTTGATAAGCTTGACAATTCCAGAAAGTTCCTGAGCTTGGCCTTGAATGATTTGGATGGCAGGGGCAATCCTTTCGGCAGACTAACAGAAAGTGAGCCCGAGCCTGGCTAGCATGATAAGCTTATCTTCTTCATCAAGCTCGTGCTTTACCAGGTCAAACCTCCTCCATCTTTGAAACTCAGCTTTGAGATCAGAATCCAGCATATCTTCATCCTCCAGAATTTCAGGGTATAGGAGCATATATTCTTCAGTGACTTTCTTCTCCACCCTTTCAGAAATTTCTGCAGCCCAGGGTATAAGTTTGACATCTCTCACATCTTTCTCTCCTATGGGTGGGCACCAGATCTTCAGTCTCTCTACTGTATATTCAAGATGGGGAAGTAACTCAGAGGGATCCGGTAATCAGCAAGCTCACTTAATTTGTATAGCCTGTCCTTCTCCCTTTGGTCCCAAGGGTGTTGCCTCCAACGCCCTTACTTATCTTGGGAAAAATTGAAAATTTGATCTAAGGAGAGATCATCAAGGTTTGAGTCCGATTCTGAATAGTCATATGAAAAATAAGGTGGATCATCAGATTTTCCAAATTTACCTCCCTTGCTACTCTTCTCAGTTTGAGTTTTGTCTCCTTTTGAAGTTTCAATTTTGGAGCTCGAGGAGGTAAACTCAGTTTCGGTTCCAAGTTTGGAACTCACCAATTATTCTGGGATGGTCGCCCGCACTTCTTCTGCAGATTTGGTGGTTTTCTCCTGCTCAGCCAACACAGCTTCCTGCTCTCCACCATCCTTCACCGGTTCTTCAGGGTTGGCCGCCCCTCCAGTTTCAATTTCAGCTCCAGCAATCTCAGGATCAACCCAAATTTCTACACTCTGCTTCGTCTGGGATCCTTGATCAAAGCCACGTGCTTCTCTATATAAAGTGGCAAATGCTTATCATATGTTGCAATAGGATCCTTGAATTCAAGTTTCTTTCGGGGAATCAGTTTGTAAGTATCGTAGTCATCTCCCTTCCTTTCTTTTTTCTTTTCAACCTTGACCACTTTCTTCTTGCCCTTCGCAACCATCTTAGCTTAGGCCTCAGCTCGCCTCCTCTGTTCTTGCTTTCTTACAACCCTTCTATGTGATCTCTCTCTCCCTTTCTTTCAAAATCCTCTTCTTTTGCCTGGTGGGGGTTCTGGATTTCCTTAAAACAACGGGAATCGTAGCACCAGAGAATGCATCACCCTTCCTTTGGGTGAGCTCAGCCTTTTCTCAGTCTCAAAGGTCTTTTTCAGCCATCGGTGAGGCTTGCTTGTGACATCTCCAAGATGTGTTTTTGTTCGCTCTTCATCAGAACTGAGAATTTTCTTGATGTTGTGGTTGAGGGGAATAAAGTCAGTGGACACCAAGGCTTCCCCATCATCCATAACCTTCACCATCTTCTCGATCAGATAACTGATCTTCTGTCCAAAGCCTATAGCAAATGTACCCTTCTCAGTAATGGTGTAAGACCTCCCCCACATTATCCAGCAATCTCTCGAAAATGAATTCAGCACAATATCCCTGAACTTCATCATCGAGAGCCATTAGAACTTAGTACTTCTTCTTACTCAATTCTGAGTGTGAGCACACCTCACACTGCAGCATACAGATGGCAATGTCGACTAAGAACTTATAAAAGTTGTCAAGTTCAGAGGTCTTGTGGTTCACCTTCCAAGGGGTCAGAACCAAATCTTTCTTCCAATACATCCAGTGTATCTCCATCTCCTTTCGAGCGGTAGGACCTGCTTGTTTGTAAGTGTGGATTTGAACACCATCGTTCTTCAATCTGAATAGCTGACTCAGCAGTTCGGGGTGGACTATGATATGTACACCGGCCACAGAGGTACCAAAGGACCTCTTATCAGATGCCACCACAACGTTGTTGGGAAATTTGGCTAAGTTTCCTTTCCCCAGTAGCTACTTGTTTAGATTCTAGTTTGGTGTTTTGGTGGATCAAATCCTAAGTCTTACCAGCGTCAGTTGTCTCTAGATAGCTCTAGATCTCAAATGTAAAGTCCTGTTTAGGTCTTTTGAGTTGTAAGTCGCAGCTGATCAAGACTCATGCTGGCTACTGTTCACCAGCATGAGATGTACTTACCAGTTGAGAAAAGTCTCACCAGCAAGCGACTGACAAGACTCGTGCTGACACTGTTCACCAGCATGAGAAGAGCTACTGGCTGGTCACTGTTCACCAGTTGGGAAGGGTTTCATCAGCAGGCGGCTGACAAAACTCACCAGCAGAATAGGTGTTCTCACTGACACTGTTCACCAGCGGTGAAGCCACCAGTCATGGGAGATTCCAAGAGTTAACATCAGACAAATTGGTAGACTTAGATTGTGCCAACGCAAGTCACCAGCAGAGACTTGCCAGCACAAAGATCACCAGCATGTTCTACCAGTCGGATGTTACCAGCAGAATTCAAGATTCGCTCTCCCAGAGTCTTAGAGACAAAAAGAAGATTCGTCTGAGGAATAAACTGACAAAGCATGACTTTAAGGGAGGATACCTTAAAGTCTATCAGTTCAAGACACCAGTTCCGATTCCTCGTACTGACGAATAGTGCCGTTCTGACATAAAGAGATCAATGTCAGATAAAGTGGACAAAAGCATAGCGCTTTCCGGAAATTCCTACCTGCCGCCTTCAGAAGGACATGGGAGGACAGAGACCTTTTCCGGATGAGTCCAAACGGCTAGAAGATTTGAATGAGATCCTGCGTCTATAAATAGGTCGGAACTACCAACATTTAAGATGCTTGCTTCATCAACATTCAATACTCTTCTCTCTCGCTCAACTACCGAAAGTCAGAAACTTTATTGCAAGCAAGCAGAACTCTTTCGAGGCCTCTCTAAAGGCTATCCGTGTGTTGATTTATTCAAACACGAGACTTCAAGCTTCCAGCTTGTAAGTTATTGATCTCTTTGGTGTTCTTTCTCTTCCGAGGAAGTTCACAGCAGCTCTTGTGCCAGCCAGCACTTGAGTTATTACGGGCTTTTTGCCGTATTGAGAAGACACGTTCTTGGGAGAACTAAACACCCAGTGAAGCTGTGGAGGTTGAAGTGACGTGCTCGCACTCTACCAGCTGATCAGAGTTGAAGAAGGACAAGGCCGGGAGCGGTTGATCTAGTGAACTGGTGGACGAGGCATTCACCAGCTAGAGATAGATCGTAGGACGCTTGTACCCGATTACTCTTAGTGAAATTTCCAGTGCTACGACTGGAGAGTGGACGTAGATCAGTTGATCGAACCACTATAAATCCTTTGTCTTTTATCAGCTTTCTGCATTTCATACTGATTTAAAACCCAGCACCCAAGTGCTGGTGTATATCTGAAAACTGATATAACTGTGCAAACAAGGCTAAAAACATTCAGTCTTGAGCTACCAGCTGACGAGCCAGTTGCCAGTCAGCTGAGTACTCAGAGTGCCAGTTGACTTACCAGCTGACAAAGTCCCAGTCAGCTGAGTAACCAGCAGAGCGCAAGAAACGATTTAACACATTTTCCGCTGCCAAGTTATACCCTGATAATCCGGGACCAACAAGTGGTATCAGAGCGGACGGTTCTTATAGACCATTCGTATCTGAGTCGCTTAGGACCGTGATCCACGTTTCCTTGCGCTCTCTTCTTTTTGCTTGTCTGTTTGATTAGCTCAGGTACATCAAGATGAATATTCCGAAGCTACTCGACTACAAGTCTGTGAAGCATGATACATGGCGAAAGAGGACTCTTATCTCTCTAAAGAGCATTCATCCAGAGATGAAAGATGTGCTAGAGACAGGGCCGATTGAGATCACCAAGATTCAGCACCAGCTAGGAGATCGTCCAGCTGCCGTGATCCCAAAGCCCCAAGACGAATGGAATGCTGAGGACAGGAAGCGGAATCAGTTGGATTCCATTGCTCATAAACTGATCCTGGCATGTCTTCCAGAGTCATTGATGGAGGATGCACTCCAGTTCAACAATGCCAAGGGAGTATGGGATTATCTTGATAGTCTATGTCAAGAAACTGATCAAATGAATCGCAACAAATTGCAGGTTGCGGTGGACAAGTATGAGTCCTTCCAGATGCTGCCTGGAGAAACCATCAAGGAGATGGAGGCGAGATTCAACGCCATCGTCAGCGAGCTAAAGTCCCTGGACAGGAAGTATTCAAATGAAGATCTTAATGCCAAGATCCTGTCCAAGATGCCCAAGGAGGACTGGTTCGTGAAGACCACAGCTCTGAAGGAGAAGGACCTGTCCAAGATGACTCCCAAGGAGTTATTTGCTCAGTTGCAGGCACACGAGTGGGACATCCAGATGGTGAACAAGAATGAGGCCATCCGGAACATCGGATCCCCCAGCATCAAAGCTCAAGACGAAGCTTATTTCGTCAAGAAGGACTTCAAGTGGAATCACAAGAAGCCCTTCCATGCTGACAGATCTGCTGCCCAGCACAACCAGCCGAAAGAGATCCCAGTCACATCGGGATCTAACTCAAAAGACGGCGAGAGCTCTATCGCAGATCTTGAGCAACAGATGAAACGACTGGCTGTCCTTCTGGAGAAAGCCAAGTCAAAGCAGGGAGTATCTCTGAGCTCAACTGACGGAAAATTCGTCAAGAGAGCTCCCCGTGCTTGCTACCAGTGCCAATCCCCTGATCATTTAAAGTTTGAATGTCCACAGGTGGACAAAAATGAGCGGGCAAGGCTAAAGAAGCTCTTTGAAGAGCGCGCCTCCAAGGCCGTTGCCAAGGCTATGCTGACCAGGACTGAAGTGCCTGATATACCCGACCATGATGATGGGGAGTATGCGTCAGACGAGGAGTCAGAAGAGGAAGCTCTATTGGCACTTATGGCAGCTTTTGGGGAGGAGTCAGCTGAAGGAAGTGCTGACAGTGAAGAGGCACTTGCAGCTGATGATCAGGTACAATCATCAGCTTCCCCAATGCATATCATGCCTTCTATTTGTTTAGACGATTCTGAGTCGCATTGCTCCGACTCAGAAGCTGTCACCATAGACATTCTTCAAAAAGAATTTTTAAAATTTTATGAAATAAAGAATGTCTTAGCTGGTGAAAATGCTTCGCTGAAAGATCAAATTTCTGTTTTGACCAAGGAGATTGAAAAATCGAGGTCAGTCAGTGAAGAGCTAGCCACTTTGAAAAAGAATCACTTTGAGTTGCTCCAAGATTTTCAAATTACAAAAACTGAGCGAGATAATTTTCACGATCTCGTTCTAGAGCAAGAAAATAGAATAAATTTTTTGAATAAAGGCTCAAAGGATTTGGAAAAGGCTCTATCTCATTGGAGAAAGCCTTCTGATAAGTCCGGGTTGGGATTTACAAAAGATTTGAGCATAAATCAGCCCGAACGAATCAGTACTGGTAAGGGTAAGGGCAAACTGGTAAATGCATCAGCACCAGCTGGTAATACCAGTCAGTCCCGTGTGGCTGATCAGCATAGGAACCATAAGTCCAGATACATAGGTGAGTCATCAAGACAAAATCCTCAACTGGCAAGATCCTCTGCTGACAGGACGCCAGCATACCCGAAGACGCAGACTAAGCCAAATTATTCTAAGGCAAGGAAGTCAGCGTCAGCTGCCAGTGGAATCCGACAGCCAGCACCAGCTGTTCAGAGATTCCACGCCCAACCTTACAAGTATGCCAGTTGCCAGCATACTTACAAGGGATCCAAATCTCAGCGGAATACTGAGAGAAGGACATTTCCCGATAGGAGGAACACCTATCGGAGGCCTGAGCTCAATCAAAACCTTTTCTCAAGGGCTGGAAAGGCTAATCATAGTGGTCCACAATTCCAGAGACCACCAAGGCAACACATGCGGTCGGAAAGAAATTTCCGACACCCTCAGAGGAAGAATACTTCCAGAGGAACCGCACACACAGCCACACCTTCCAAAAACAAATCCATGCATTATTTTAAACGGAAGGGAAAGGCCACAAGTGATGTCAGCAAGGGTAACACCGAGCTGAAGATTACTCAAGTCTGGATTCCAAAAGGAATGATCCAGAGATCTAACCCTACAGGACCCGCTGATGATCGGGGACCTAAATAATTTCATTTTCTTGCAGGAACAGGATCATGCAACACAGCTTCAGAGATCGAGCGAGTGGATCATAGATAGTGGTTGCTCGGCTCATATGACTGGTGAGGAGTTCCTATTTTCTGAGCTCACCAAGGTCAGAGGACCTCCAGTTATTTTTGGTGATAACTCCAAGGGCAGAGTTATCAGCAAGGGTTGCATCGAGAAGGATGATGTCAGAATTGTGAATGTATCCCTTGTCACCAATCTGAAGCACAACCTCCTGAGCATCAGTCAGCTGTGCGACAATGGTTATACCATTGTGTTTGACAAATCAGGATGCCAGATCAAGAATGAAGAGTCTGGCGAGACCAAGCTGAAAGGTGTCAGGAAAGGAGGTCTCTATGTTGTTGACTGGCAAAGCGGGAAGACTGATACATGCTTTGTAGCCACCAGTTCCATGGAAACTAACTGGCTGTGGCACAAAAGGTTAAGTCATCTAAATTTCAAAACTATTAATTATCTAACCAAGCATGATCTTGTAGATGGTCTTCCCAAGGGCGGGTTCAAGAAGGAAGGAATTTGCAAAGCTTGCCAGCAAAGCAAACAAACTAGGAAGTCCTTCAAGAACCAGTCGCCAGTCTGCCCCAGTACCAGTCAGGTACTCGAGTTGTTACGCATGGACCTGTTTGGACCAGTAACACCGCAAACCATTGGAGGAAGATGATACTCGCTGGTGGTAGTCGATGACTACTTGCGCTATACCTGGGTAAAGCTTCTCAGAACCAAGGATGAGGTGAAGATCATTCTTCCAGAATTGATCATCCAAGCTCAGAAACAGAGAGAAGCTGTGGTAAAGCGAATTCGATCAGACAATGGGACTGAATTCTGCAACAGTCTGCTTATGGATTTTTGCGCGGAGGCCGGGATCAAGCATGAGAGATCTACTCCAAGGCAACCGCAGCAGAATGGACTGGCAGAACGTAGGAACAGGACGCTGAAAGAAGCGGTCCGGTCCATGCTGGCTGAGTCCGGCTTGGGACAGAGTTTCTGGGGAGAAGCGTTGGTGACTGCCTGCTATACTCAGAATAGAAGCGGGATCAACGACAGACTCCAGAAAACTCCCTACGAAGTGTATTTTGGTCGTAAGCCTTCTATAGCTCATCTTCGTGCATTCGGTTCACCATGTTATATCCATAATAATGGGAAGTCGAAGTTAAATGCTTTCTCGCCTAAGGCTGATGAGGGTGTGTTCGTCGGATATGGACATCCCTCTCACAAGGGCTATAGAGTATTTAACAAGACTACCCAGCTTGTGGAAATAACATGCAATGTTGTTTTTGATGAAGCTACTTTAGTGCGCAGGACCTTACGCCAACTGGCTGAAGATGTTCCTGAGGTCGAGGATGTCAGCGACCAGTTGGGCAGGAATTCTTCCGATGCTCAACCAACTGGTTCGACTAGACCTATGAATGGATCATCTTCACAACCAGTTCCCTCAGGTGCCCATCAGCAACCTGAGAGGGTCGGTGATGCAAATGACCTTGCTGAGACCTTACACTCAATCTCCCTGAGTGGATCCAGCAAAAATCAAGGGGGAATTCCGACTGGAATCTTTGAGCCAGAAGACAACGATGAACCAGCTGGAATGGAGATACCAGCTGATACTGACAACGTTGGTGAAGGTTCGGGAAGTCAGTCAGACAGTGGAGCTGAGGAAGATGTTCCGACTGGCGAAGGTCAACCACCAGTTGAAATTCCAGTTCCGACTGGTGAAGGTCAACTGCCAGTTGCAGTTCCAGCTCCGACTGGTGAAAATGTGGAAGCACCAGTCGTCAGGACAGATGAACCTATTTCACAGCCGGCACCAGCAGTCGCTGGTCCTCCCAAATGGCTGAGGGATCACCCAACTGATGCTATTCTCGGTAATCCGGAAGGTTCTGTCCAGACTCGACACGGCAGTGCGCTCCTGAGTTGCTTTATTTCTCAAATGGAACCTACTTCCATAGGAGTTGCGCTAGAATCTGCTGATTGGATTAATGCCATGCAAGAGGAGCTTGCTGAATTCACTCGCAATAATGTTTGGGACTTGGTGGAGAGACCATCACATCAGTCAGTGATTGGCACCAAGTGGGTTTTCAAGAACAAGCGAGATGAGAATGGCACCGTGGTCAGAAATAAAGCTCGTTTAGTCGCCAAAGGTTACAGGCAGTGTGAAGGGATCGATTTCGATGAGACCTTCGCACCAGTTGCCAGAATGGAGGCGATACGGCTGTTCCTTGCGTATGCAGCATATCACGGCCTCACAGTATTCCAGATGGATGTGAAGAGCGCCTTCTTGAATGGCGAACTAAAAGAGGAGGTTTATGTTGAGCAACCTCCAGGCTTTGAAGTTGGCACCAAGGTGTACAAGCTGAGAAAGGCCCTGTATGGATTGAAACAGGCGCCCAGGGCTTGGTACGAAACGCTGTCACAATTCCTTATCAGCAATGGATTTCGGAAAGGGAAGATTGATAGAACTCTCTTCCTTCTCAAGGATGGAGGTGACATGCTGATGGTGCAGATCTATGTTGATGACATCATATTCGGATCAAGGAATATAACTCTCTGCGAGAAGTTTTCTCAACTGATGCAGACATCATTTCAGATGAGCATGATGGGCAAGTTAACATACTTTCTCGGACTCCAAGTCCAGCAGTCAGCTGATGGAATTTTTATCAGCCAGCGAAAGTATACGAAGGAGTTCATTTAGAAGTATTGCCCAGAGAAAACTAAGTCCCTTAGAATACCTATGAGCACCAGTTGTCAAATATTTCTTGATGAGCAAGGTGAATCAGTTGATCCTACCATCTACCGAGGAATCATTGGATCACTTCTCTATCTCACAGCCAGCAGACCCGACATCTCGTACTCAGTCGGAGTGTGTGCCAGATTTCAAGCCAATCCGAAAAAGTCACACATGGAAGCTGCAAAGAGGATAGTGAAATATCTGAAGGGGACTGAATCTCTTGGAATATGGTATCCCAGAAATGATGAACTTACACTCATTGGATATTCAGATTCAGATTTTGCTGGATGCCGTATAGATCGAAAGAGTACCAGTGGTACGTGTCAGTTTCTAGGACACAAGCTAATCAGTTGGTTTAGCAAGAAGCAGCACTCAGTTGCTACATCTACCACTGAAGCTGAATATGTTGCCGCTGCCAGTTGCTGTGCTCAAATTATTTGGATCAAGCAACAACTGGAGGACTATGAAGTGGACACTGGCTGTGTTCCAATCTATTGCGACAACAACAGCGCTATGTGCATCACGAAGAATCCGGTTCACCATTCTAGAACCAAGCACATAGATATTCGACATCACTTCATACGTGATCATGTCGAGAAGAAGGATGTCAGCGTGGACTACATCAGAACCGAAGATCAATTGGCTGACATCTTCACCAAGCCACTACCAGAAGCAAGATTCAAGGAGTTGTGCATCAAACTCGGTCTTCTAGAGATTGATGCGAGCCCAAGTGTTGAGGAAGAATGAGTCCCAGCTCTCATTCTGTTCTTGGTCTTCAGGAGGATGCTGATTACGACTAAGTCCAAGCTCTTAGTTGTTTCCATTCAAGTGGTATCTCTAGCTCACTGATGGTTACTACAGGCGGAAATTTTCCCTTAATTGTCTAAGGAAATGAGTCCCAGCTCTCATTTCAATTTGCCAGCATAAACCATCAGTTCAAGCGAAATTGGGTCCCAGCTCTCAATTTCAAGCGATGATAAGAAGTAGATTTCTTGAAGAGAAGATGACGCGGAATAAAATTGAGTCCAAGCTCTCAATTTTCTTATCCTTCGAGTTGTCAGCAGACAACTGGCGATTTCCTACGACTGACTCGGGTGCCAGTCGTAAGTACCAGTTGTCAACTGGTAAGGAGGCCACGCTGACAGGGGGAAGTATTCAACTGGCATATAACTGTTGACCAGTTATACTACTGATGACCAGTTGAGTCCCAGCTGTATCAGAAAAGGCGGGATTGTTCAAATCCAACTTGCGTGTACAGCCCTCAGAATTTAATGCGGCATTTAATGCCACATTTAATGTGCACAGTGTCTGCGCAGTCCGACGCTTGGGTGCCACCAATCGCTGCGTGCCACGTCAGCCCCACGGCGTAGCCCACGTCAGCACGACCGCGCACGTCGCACAGGGAACCGGGCCTGCTGATGACCGTAGATTCTGACTTGCTGAGAATTCATCCCGGTCGTTTAATCTTGCATGGCCCCAAGTATAAATACCCGATCACTTCCTTCGGGTTAACCTTTATGTTTCCCTACTTTCAGAACCCTACCTTCAAAATTCTCTCATCTTCCCTTGAGATTTTCTGAAACTTGAACATTTTCTGAAGTCATGGCATCATCTTCTCAACCTCCAGCTGACAACCCTACATCTACATCATCCCAGCCTGGTTCGCCAGACCTACCCCTCGCTGAAGCCCATATGCCAACATATACTGGCATAGTGAAGATTGAAGATGTCGATTACACATATCCATTCGCCCGACTGGTTCAGTTGAACAGGCCGGCGACCAGGGGACAGCTCTCAAACGCGCAGGTTAGGGCTGCTCAGGTCCAGAAAGAGAAAATATTGAATGCAAAATTGGCCCTGAAAAATTTCGGGGAGGAGCTGATGGAGATGATTGACCGTGAAGAGCTCCGACAGTACCTGACGGCGACACCCCAAACTTTTCATCCACACATGGTAGCCGAGTTCTACGCTCGGGCCGTGATAGCTGACGACAGGAAGTCTTTCACAACTTCCGTTTTTGGTCACCTGATCACCGTCACTGCGGAATACCTCGCCGATCTCTTCGGACTGAGGAATGAAGGAGAAGAAGTGGCCACGTATCTTCAGGATGATACGGTGGAATTCTGGAGGAGGTGGGCGCAGTGGAAGAAGCCAGAAGTCACCGCCTTCCGGACTGGCATGAAGAAGTCCGAGATGGAGGAGTACTGGCAAATGGTGTGCGATATTGTGGTTCGCATGCTGCAATGCGAAGTCGGCTCGTACGCCGAGTTGAGCCTGCGGAAGTTCTCCGTGATGTGTGCCCTGGTGGATGGAATTCAGGGTAACTGGGCCGAATTTTTCTTTGGCCGGTTGCTGGAGAATGTGGCGCGGAACATCATCGTGCCAACGGAAGGGAGATTTGCCCACGCCGTATCCTTCGGGCTGAGGATCAGCCACATCCTGGAGATGGAATTGGGTGATGGCGTGGATCAGGGGGAGCAGCTGGTTGGTTCCGACTTCATACCAGCCACGAAGGCGAAGCTGCCCCACCCAGATTACAAGAAGCCACGAAGGCTGAAAGGGAAGTCAGCAGTGGACCCTGCTGAGGTCGTTTCTGAGGAGGACTCAGAAGACCTGGGAGAGCAAGTGCCAACTGTGGCTCTCCCACTGACTGAGGAGGCAAGAGCTCAGTTGAAGAGGAAGCTGGAGACGGAACCATGGAAGGCGCGGTGGCTGAGGCGACTGGTATCCACCCACGGGATGTACAACTGGTACCAGTCACCAAGAAGCCATCCCACAAGAAGCCCAAGACTTCCCAGCACCAGCAGCCACCATCAGCTGTTGCATATGACCCTGAGTCTAGGAAGATCTCCATCCCAGTCAAGAAGTCCGTCTTGGGACTGACTGAGGAGGAGACCCTCGAAAGGATGACTCGCAAGAGGAAGCGAATCCAGACCAGAGCTCAGAAGCTGGTGGAGCAGGCGAAGAAGGAGCAGCAAGCCTCCATAGTCAGGAGGAAGCAGGCCCAGGCAAGGCTGAAGGCCTTGGCCGACCAGCAGAAGAGGGAGGCGGAGCTGGCAGCCAGGGATGAGAGGTTTGCCAAGATAAAGGCAGAGACAGAGGCCAGGCGCCAGGCAGAGCTGGCAGAACAGATGAGACTGGCGGCCAAGGGCAAAGGAAAAGCGCTCGAAATCTCAAAGTGCCGGCCGACCAGCACCAGCCCCACCAGGCGAGCTCCTACCTGAAGAAACCTTTGAACGCCTGCTGGTGATGGGTACTGACGAAGACATTATGTCTATCGTGGACCAGTACCAGGAGAAAGAGGAAGGTACTGGTGAAGGTGAGGATGTCCCACTGGCTGCGCAAGGGGAAGCCAGTGGAGGAGCTGCGGAAGACCCACTGGCCGCGCAAGGGGGTGCCAGTGGAGGAGAAGAAGAGCGGGCGACCACCCCGGTACAACTGGCGAGCTTCTCGGATGTCAGTTCTGAATCCGAGGATGAAGAGGAACCAAGGGCTGAGGAGCCAGAGCAGGAGCCAGCTGCGGAGGTAGTTCATTACTCAATGGTGCAGAGGATGGAGCCAAGGGATCTGTTCCCAGATATTGATGATAAGGCTCGTCGTCCTGCCAGTCGCCCCCGATCTACAGATGCCTCGACATCATCTTCCGGGCGACCAGCAGCATCCTTTACAACACCAGCTAGGCGTGCTCGAACTGAAAGGCGCCC